>JASAMZ010006790.1:0-25868 GCA_030248115.1 Linhomoeus sp. GSCO2_2 | reverse complement strand
GGACATTTATATTACCTTTCATTCGAGACCAAAACCGCCGAGATCGGTCTCGCCGTTCGGGAGATCCGCGGTGGCAAAAGTCCCGGGTCCCGAGCGGAAAATTGGGATTTTCGACTTTGAATGGATTGTTGGGCCGGAAAGCGTGCCTTTAGCGGCAAATTGACCGTTGCATCGTGTTCCGCGTTAAAAGTTGGTCTAGACGAAGTGTTTTGACCATTTTGAGGTACCGTATCCCGGCCACGCCCAATTTTTGAATCCTGGGGTCAAATTTTCGAAATTGAGTTTTCACTTGTTTCGGGGGTTTTCGACGACGCTGAACACGAATCCGGTGTTTGTTTTGCAATTTGGGACGCCTTTACCCTGATTTCGGCACCCGGTCGGCCAAAAATTGGGTCCCGGGGTTGAATTTTCAAAATTGTGTTGACAGTTGTGTCTGGGCTTTCTGACGCCGCAGAACGCGAATCCGTCGTTTGTTTGGCGATTTGCGGTGAATTTAGCCTGATTTTGGCCGAATACTCACGCTCTGTAAAATTTCGCGAAAATCCGAAAATACCGTCCGCCATTGATTTTGCTGCGCCTACAGTACAACGTCCATATAAGACGCGCTGAGAAAGGCGTCTACGCACGCGCAATCGAACCGAGTTATTAGAGCATCGTACTGTA
This sequence comes from Linhomoeus sp. GSCO2_2, assembly GCA_030248115.1. Classification (NCBI taxonomy): domain Eukaryota; kingdom Metazoa; phylum Nematoda; class Chromadorea; order Monhysterida; family Linhomoeidae; genus Linhomoeus; species Linhomoeus sp. GSCO2_2. The sequence goes on along the minus strand of JASAMZ010006790.1, from coordinate 25,205 downwards.
GCACTAGGGCCACCGACGCCGTCCACCCCAGCGGGGGAGCCCCCGCTATGTAGCGTAGTAGATAAGGCGCGCCTGTACAATTGGGGCGTCGCTGGCATTCTACATTGTGAGTGGCTATAGACAGACAGTCAGCGGTCAGTACAGCCTGCGCTCATCGTCGTCAGTACAGCCTGCTCCAACGCGTCACTTGCGCCACATCGACCTCTAAGTGTATGCATCTGCTTAGGCCCACCCCGGGCTATAGACCCTAGTTCTACGCTGAAACAATTGGGAACAAACAAATTTAACGGGAATGCAACACTTGTTGGAGTTTCTGTGCCCCCGGCTGCTAAAACAATCACGCGGAGTGCCTATCTGACACTCAAGGAGTGTCACGTATCACTTGTTTGGTTTCAGCCTGTTCCGGCTAATATTGCCCAAATGGCAAAGGTTTGTTGAAGATTGTTCAATTTTGTACGGAGCGCAAAAGAGGAACTGAGAACAGCACCCTTCCAGACGCCGTGTCAAGTCCATCGTTTGGCATGACATGCCAAAGGGTGTTTCCGAGCAACAGTGAATATTTCAAACCATTTGACGCAAAGAACAGCAAGTGGTGCCAATTCGCGCAATGTCCACGTCAGAAATGGGAGCCACTTCTCTCTGCACGACGCTGAAGCTTCTGGCATGACGTTGCGCAGAGCGGCGCCACTTGCTGTTCGTTAGATCAAATAATCCAAAACTTTTACACTTTATCAGACGCACCATGCAGCATGCCATGCCATGCCCAACGTTGGGACTGATATATGAAGCCAATCTTGAGAACGGCGACCGCAATGTTGGTACCTTCAACCAGCTCACTGCACTAATTGACCAATCTTCAACGAACCCTTGCCAGTTGGGCAATATTGGCCGGAACAGGCTGAAACTTAACACACAAAATTTCCCCAAATGTGTGCACATCGTGTGCAAATTTGCTGGAATATCGTTGCAAAATGCGGAAGTTAATAGCAATCGAAACCCCGGATAGATAGCTGGGACACCCTGTATATCACGGCAAACAGGTTATTGGACAGAAATTCGTCAAGAATAAAAATATTTTTACGACCCCTTATAGTATACCCCGGGTATACTCTTTGGCAGTTGGCACTAAGTGCCAATTAGTATACCCGGGGTATACTATTTAGGAGGTATACTATTTGGCACTGTACGGTACGGCTTCCGCTTCGTGCGCATGGACGAGTGACCCGCGTTCACAGCTATTACTCGTCTACAAAGTCGTCGGCGCCAGTCTCCATTAGTCCTTTGGTTGCAACGGTTGGAGTGCTGTTTGCAGTCGATTTGAGCTTGCGTACCGCCGATGTATTGTGATTGCAGACAAAACAAAGCAGACCGTTTGCTCTTGGTGGTTGTGCTTTGCACCGATCAGCAATTTGAAATTAGCTAACGTCAGCGACCAGAGACTGCGCGCACTCAATTGCTGAGCGGTGGAGTTGAGTAAGACCAACCTAAGTGGCGCAACCAGTACAGGCTAGCTACTACTCCAACTGCGAACTACTTGCAGTTAAGTTGCGATTCAATGGGACGAGACGAGTTGTCCACCAACCCCGTCCCCGAGGTCTGCCTGCCCCTCATCGCCGAGTGAACGACGCCCAACCTCCCCACGTGCGAGCAGCCAGAAGAGCCGAAGCAACGATCCATGATCAGTGATCTTCCCCTCCGTGCGCTAGTGATACACCGCCGGCCATCTCCCCTGCTTCTGCGAGCAGCGTGACTAATTCAGCGGCGGAAATGAGCGTGATCAGCAAACCTGACACCCAGACCTGCACATGAACCGAAGCTGTGAAGGCTTTACCGATTACTACCGTGCTTGTGACGGACAAACTACTTCGAGAACTCGATTAGGCGTACTGCATGTCGCCACAACGTCTTTCATTCGCATGTCCGCCCGCGACAGTTGCCTTCTCTCCTCTGGGCTTCTAGCGTTTCGAACTTGACGATTCTATGCAAAGCAATTGCAGGTTCATCCACTACACAATGTGGTCACACGAACGTCAAAGCAACATGATCCCATCAGCAGCTAGGTAGGTTTGTTCTTTCATTCAAATCGTGCCCCAACACAATGGCTATCGTTGAGGCGGAGCTCACTGATTGGACTGTTGGATGTGTCATAAGTTGTGTTTCGCGCTGATTATCAATTTAAACTTTTTGAACAGTTTCGTGACTCTGTTTTCTGACAGGGCCGTCAACCTACATTCAGCAAGTAGCGGGAACTACACACATCGCAACAAGATCCCAGCGCCTATTTGTACGTACACAACAGCTGCACTTCCAACGTCATCGAACCACTGTTGCAATCAGTGCATGAATTCCAAGTGAACTTTTGTCAGCATCGTGGAAAGAAATGAGTGATAGTGGTCAACTCACACCTTGCATTGTGCGGACACTGTTTCGTGTTTGAGCTTCTGATCACGCCCATTCCGCCGCTGGATTAGTCGCGCTGCTGCTGCCGAGAAGGGAGATGGCCGACAGTGTATCACTGGCACTCTGGCTGCGAGATCACCGAATCATTGATCACACTCTTCTGGCTGGTCAGGCTGTGATGGGGGAGGTTGGGCGTCGTCGTTCACTCGGCGATGAGGGGCAGGCGCACCTCGGGGACGGGGTTGGCGCCGATGGAGTTGAAGATGTCCTGGGGGTTGGGGGCGTCTCCTTCGGCCGACAGCTCGACGAACTGGAGCACGAGTCGGTCCTCCTTGGGCGGCTTGCCGGGCAGGCGGGTGATCTCGAGTCCCAGCGCCTGGCCGGCCTCCACGATGCCGAAGACGGGGTTGACGCGGTAGGAGTTGTTGTCCGAGCACTTGGCCTTCACCGCCAGACGGTTCACGCCCTGGTTGACCAGCGCGTGCCAGTCTTGTCGATTGTTCCTGGGTACAAATTGTACCTAACAATTTGTACCCCTAAATTGTTAACAATTTAGGAACAATAACAATTTGTTCAACTGCTTCCAGGAACAAAACAATAACAATAACAATCTGAAATGGTTCCAGAACAAAACAATTTGGGAACTTATAAATTGTACCTAAATTGTTCTGAAAGTCGGTAAAAATTATGCAGTAATCCACAGCAGTTATGGTGCAAACATCGTATAATCTGAGAACATTTTGCTAGTCAGTCGTAATTCCTTTGATTTCATGGAAATTACCACTTGACCAACTTCTGCCCTACGGCACCCAGTCTTCTTAGGAACAATTTAGGTACAATTGTTCCTAAATTGTTAACAATAACAATACAATTTGTTGAATTTTGAGAGGAACAATAACAATAACAAAACAATTTATAAAATTAGGCTGTGGAACAAAACAATAACAAAACAATTTGGAAAAATGTGGTACAACGACAAGACTGGCGCGTGCTGCGACTTCCCGCCCTCCTCCGCCGACAGGCGCGCCTCAGCCGGGTCCACTACCAGGGCGACCCTGGGGGCGACTTGGCCGGACCGGCCGCGCCCCGGCCCATCGACGACGGTGAAGATGGGCTCGTCGATGGCCGGGGTCGGGTCGTACTCGATGGGGATGTTCTTGCGGCGGACCATGCCGTCTCCCTGGAACCACTCGCGGCGGAACTGCTTGGCGGCTCCTTCGGGGGCGTTGGCCCACTCGACGGTGACGCGGTCGTTGTTGGTGTCGGCGCTGGCGTAGTCGAAAGCCTCGCAGGTGACGGCCACGACCGCCTCCTCGTTGGGGTCGAGCACGCCGGCGGGCGGGTCCACCTGCAGGCGCTGCATGTTGGTCGTCTTGATGGCCCAGCCGATGCGCCGACTCCCGTCGTTCTGCACCGCCACGTGGTAGGTGTGCTTGTCCGAGAAGGGCGCGTTGTACACCAGCCTGGCGTCAGGCACCAGGATTATGTCGCCGGGAGGAACCGAAGCCATCCTTGCTTGCTTGACTTGGGTCTTCTTTCTTCTCAAGGGTTTAAAAGTGAAGTTCAACTGGAGTGGAAAGATGTGCTGCTGTCAACATTTGGACTGCTTTTGAAAGGTGACACAAAAATGAATGCATAAAGTGAAATGCAAAGTGAATGAAGACCAAGTCCAGCAAGCAAGGATGGCTTCGGTTTCTCCCAGCGACATCAACACGCAGCCGCACACCAAGTTGGTGTACAACGCGCCCTTCTCGGACAAGCACACCTACCACATGGCGGTGCGGGAGTCGGCGCATCGGCTGTGGCATCAAGACGATCAACATGCAGCGCCTGCAGGCGGACCCGCCCGTCGGCGTCCTCGACCCAATATCAGACTGTGATGGTGGACGTCAGAGTGAACCAGCGCCCCAGAAGGAGCCGCCAAGCAGTTCCGCCGCGAGTGGTTCCAGGGAGACGGGCATGATCCGCCGCAAGAACACCCCTATCGAGTACAACCCCTGAAGATCCTCCTCCCTTCCCTTGCCATCAAAAGAACCCCTTTCTCCCGTGATCTGGTGACCGTGTCTGGCGATAACATCCCCGACCTCTCGTGATTCGTCTTCGCTGCCGTTCATTCGTCGCACCTCGCCTTCTCGAAACAGCCATCCCCTCCAGGTGACCAAACTCGAGCACATACACATGCGCATGCTATAGACAAGACGCTGGTTCGGTTAGCAAGAAGAGAAAGCCCCTTTCTGCGTTGCTCATAGGTAACGATATTCAAGAGTTGGTAGCGTCTGTCCAAAGCGCGGTTCAACTGTAAATCAGCGCTGAGCGAATTGAACAGTCAGCACGCAGAATCACAACTCAAATCGCCAGCCATTTTGCCGTTCATTCGCAGCACGACGTCGTCGTCGATCGTCGCCGTCAAACTTCTAGACAGCCCGTTGGCGACCGAGAATGCGCGTAAACTGCTATAGGTATGCGGTGCGGGTCTCAAACAGAGGACAGGGCTGTCATATGTAGCGAGATACATGCGCACAAGGAGAGAGTTTTTATGCGTGTTGCGTAATTATCTACTAGTAGTGCATCAATTGTTGCTTCTCGCCACAATGTGTAACGTAAAGAAGTAACATCGGAGGGCTTTTAGGAAACGAAGACGTATTCACGGAAAAATAGACGTAGACAGCCGGCAATCACTAAACAACGCCCAAGGCGACACCACGCCTTGAATTTCACGCCGCGACTCAAAATTGACGGAAATTCATGTTTTCCGTCATTGATAATGTACAAAATACTGCGTATAAGCTATCGCAACCACTTTGAAGCTGAAACCGCCACATATTTCTTGTTTAAGCGAATAAATTTATCGAGATTAGTAATGGGACATGGTGCGTTTGGTTTGGGCGTAGTTTAGTTACTGTGCGGGCTAAACTTACTTGTAGAAGAAAAGATGACACACGGCTACCGTATGTTCCTCATATAAAATCACTTCTGACAACTTTAAAGTTCTGTAGCTTTTTGTAGACGCAACCGATTGAGCCCTTTCCAACGGCATTTCGTAGAACTTTTGATTCTCTTTCTTTTTTTATTCTTTTAGCAAAATTCTACCCTTTCTTTTAGCCAAACAAAGATTAATTTTGCCGAAAGGCTATGTTCCCAGTAACGTGTTGTTGGTATTTTTGTCCGAAATGGTAGTAACATAGTCAGAAAGAGAATTAAAAGTTCTACAAAATGCCGGTAGAATGGGCCAAATCGGTTGCGTCAACCAAAAGTTACACCCGTTTCAAAATTGCGCAAGCAATTCTATATGAGAGATATACGGTAACCATATGTCTGCTTTACTTTCTATAAATAAATATAGGCAGGATGTCTATGTCTATTTTTCTGTGAATACGTCTTCGTTTCCTAAAAGCCCATCGGAGGCTACTCGGAAAGAACTGACTGCTCTGAGCGAAACTGTCGTCTGTCTGTCTGAAGTATTGCCTAGTTGGGTTAGAGTTTCCGCTGTTGATCGTCTCCTCAGCTCTGCAACCATGGTAAGTGTTTGCGCAATGCGCTTATGCTCGGTCATGCAATTGCAATTTGCAAAGGTCTAAGTAATTCGAGAATGACGCTCGCACAATCGCGCTTCTGCAAGCAGGCTATGCCCCCAGGGCCCTACAAGAGCGAGAAGCCGGTGATCTCTGAGGACGCCGTCCACCGCATCCGCATCACGCTCACCTCGCAGAACGTCGCCTCCTTGGAGAAGGGTCAGTACTAGCAGCATACATCTGGGGCCGTATTCATAAAACTAAAACATGTTTCACCCTAAACATGTGTTTGACATCGAGTCTAACACAGGCCGCGGCCAAACACAGGATTCATAAAACTTAACACAAGCTCGCTAACACAAGAAATCCTAACACAAGCCACAACGCAACTGGACGTTTGACAGTCCCCCCAACGCCGAATCTGACACCTGTTCGCTTAGAGACGGCGCCCCCCCCCCCCCAACCAGCGGCACCCTGTATCGTCGTACCCATCCCTTCACGCCTGCAGTGTGCCGGGAGCTGGTGCGCGGGGCGAAGGAGAAGCAGCTGATCGTCAAGGGTCCGGTGCGACTGCCGACGAAGACGCTGCGCATCACCTGTCGGAAGACGCCCTGCGGCGAGGGCAGCAAGACCTGGGACCGCTTCCAGATGCGCATACACAAGCGACTCATCAACATGCACAGCCCCTCGGAGATCCTCAAGCAGATCGTGAGTGCGCCGTGTGCCGGCTTGCTGGGATGGTGGCGCAGCAGCAGCGCTGCATTGAAGCAAGCAGGCGCCGTAGGCTAGGCTTCGATTAGCTGACTCGGGTTAACGTTATGTTGAGAGGCGGAACAAATGGCGGATTGTGCACATCGACCTGGCGGATTATTGCGATTTTGCGATCCGCTTGGCGATACGATTTCCGATTTGAGATGCCAATCATGTGTCACAAGGGAGATTTCAAAAATTCCTTTGTATTCGCGAGATAGGGCGATTTAGACGATTTCGGTAACTCTTACATTGCGCTGCAGTCGAACGCGACGTCGTACAAAGTTGATGTAATTGAATGAAGTACTTATCTTTGTACCCTCTAGTGCCACACCGAATTTCAGCTCAATCGAATGCGAACTGATTTTTGTGAATCGGTGTAATTGTCCATTTCTTTAAACATGGATTACAGCCGAATGAGCTGAAATTTGGTGTGTCAATAGAGGGTACAAAGACGACTTTGTTCAATTACGCCAACTGTACGACGTCGCGTTCGACTGCAGCGCAATGTCAAGGTTGTCGAAATCGTCTGACGGCAAATTCAATCCTTATATGTTGCGAACGCAAAGGAAATTTTGAGATTTCTGTTCTAGTATGTAATCGGAATTTCAAATCCGAACTCGTGTCTAAATTTCAACCGATTCGAACTTGGCCGGATCGCAAAATCGCCGTAATCCGCCTGTTGGATTTGTCAGATCCGCCATTTGTTCCGCCCGTCAACAAAACGTTTTAACAGTAGAATTGTGAGAGAGATAGAGCCATAGTTCATCAGTGGTCACAGATACTGGTCAACTATGGTTCTCACCACCACTGATCACAAGAATTTGTTTGTACATACATACACGCGTAACAAATCGATCGCCGCCAACTCACTCGCGCTTCAGACGTCGATTTCCATCGAGCCCGGAGTGGACGTGGAGGTCACCATCGCCGAGTAGTGGCAGAAGTCGGCTCGGAAGTTCGAGACGCCAACTGCTGTCTAGGAAGCCCGATTATTGATGTGTTGAGGCGAGAACATGTTGTGAAAAGCCTAGTTGTGTTTCCCGTTTCTCTGAACTCTACGGCGCACCCTTGTTGACTTGGAGTGAAGGCGTTGACGGAGGATGTTGTTGAGCTCTTACCAATACTGCTAGTGCCTAGTGCGGTTCTGTCCTGAGCCGATTTCGGTGACGTGTTGAGCTCTGCAGCGATGTGAAACCATGAGTTACTTGATCACTGTCCACTGCTCAAATGGACGGCAATACTTTGGTCGCTTCCACTGCCTCCATGGACGAAGGTGAAGCCGAGCAGCCGTCGACTTCCTCGTCGGCGGCCGCGGCGAAGCGTCCCGACTGCTCCGTCTGTCTGTCGCCCTGCGTCCATCCCGTCCAACTGCCCTCCTGTCGGCACGTCTTCTGCTTCCTCTGCGTCAAAGGTAGCGGCGGAAGTCGAATCATTTGTCTGGTTCGGTTGTTTTGAGTAGGTGATTGGTTGTGCATAAAGCCTTGATGGGCGAACTTGTCTGCTTGGACCAGAAAATGCTATCTGAGCGAATAGCGTTGTTTTTTTTTACCCACAATGGAGGCAACGTAAAAGGATGATTTCTCATTGAAGTTAGCCACACTTGACGGAGCGGGATGCTCTGTATATTTATGGGTAACGAGCCAAGCCAACTTGTAGCATCGAAGTTTTTGCAAGTCAAAGTGGATGCGCAGTTTGTGGACGAATCTGTAGTAAGGCAACTTCTATTCCTGTGATCTGGCTTGGGTCACACTGTCTAGTAGGAGCATCGCACTTCCCTGTGCCAGCTATTGACAATACCGTAGTAATCCACAGGCGTATTCCTACGCAGGCGCAGTGCAGCGTCAGCCGGTGTCGGCGGGCCATCGCGGCATGTGCCCTCTGTGCAGGGCGGTGGTGGACAAGAGGCTCTTCGACGACCCAGACGCTTGCGCCAGACTCAAAGTGGACGCCGACGCTTCATCTTCTGGTCCCGCTGCCGACTTGGCTTCCAGTTGGTGGGTAGAAGGTATATAGGGATGTGCAGTGCAACATGTAATCTGGAACGAGACAGACCACGCGAATATCGACTGTACCGACGTAACATATGTGACGGTTCAAGCGCGACCGCACTGTAGCTGCGTCCTTCCCAGGCGCTACGAGGGCCGTCGCGGCGGCTGGTGGCTCTTCGAGGAGCGCTGTCAGACTCAGCTGGAAGCCGCCTTCCAGAAGCTCGTGTCCAAAGGCAGTGTAAGCAGCGGCGCCGACGGCGATCCTGCTTCTACTGTGGACCTTCTGATAGCCGGCCACGTCTACCTGGTCGACCTGCAACATATGGTGCAGTACCGAAGGGAGGAACCGAATCGGCGCCGGCGCATACGCCGAGGAGTGGGAGGCGACGGCGGCGGCGTCCTCAAAGGAGTAGCCGGCCTGAAGTTGAACTGAAAGAGTGAGACGATCCTCGAGTCGAGTCTAGTCGCGTCTCTTCATTTTGCGCAGTGGATCTGATTTGGCGCTAGTTTGGGGCGCAACGGTGGTCGGAGTTTAGGGTCCCGTGATGAGATGGCGGTCTATCTCTGGTCTATAGTTCGCTGTACTTTTGGGCTACGTATGTTCATACTGGAGAAGATTTAGGTTGACATTCCTTTGGTATTCCGATCGCTGGTGCAATGAAGTGTCGTGCAACGGATTCGAAAACAGCGCTCCCATGTGTAACCATGTCCTCTAATCTCGAATGAGGAGGTAATCACTTCGACAATTGAGTATTACAAACGGACCGTTTCCAAAACGTCAACCTTACAACACAATACACTACGGTTCTCCAATCTTAAGATCGAACGAAGCGAAAGTTTTGCCGCCTTGTTGACGACACTTCGCATTTATCGTTTTCGTGTTTTCGCACCTCACGTGCGTTGGCCGAGTAATGGAGATCTGAAGCACGTGTAGACAGACCTATGTGTCTGCGCGACCGCGCGAGAAGTCGACGGCCGGTGAAGTGTGCGTTTGAGGGGGAAGTCTGTTGAGGGCGCATTTCAGTGCAGTGTACAACGCGCCGGTCGCGACGAATCTGCACAGGTCCGTGTGGTTGTACCACCGGTCGAAGCGAGCGGCGTTTGCGCCGTTGTTTCTACCGGCTGACGAGAGTGAGCGAGCGACGACTGCAGCAGAAGAAGCGGAGCGTCTCTCCTTCGATGGCCGCGCCCGGTCCCTCCTCCGACAAAGGCAAAGTGGGACGGCGCGCCGCAGTTGTGTTTTGTTTGTGCCTGGACGGCGGACGTCCTTGTCCCTTTCCAGTAGGTTCACATAGGCTAAACAGCCGCACAACCGATGGTGTGTTCGAGTTGCCAACTGTTGCTTCTGCGTCTGCGCGACTTCATCTTCTGCTTGGGCCCGCTGCAGGCGTCGGGCTTCCTCTCGCGCCTTTTGGGCGGTGGCGGCGGCAGCAAGGCCAAGCAGCCCAAGGAGGACCCGTCGGCCGCACTGCCGGGAGCCAGCAGGAGGTCCGGAGGCAGGGCCTACACTTGGGTGAGGGAGACAGAGGTCAAGGGATGTCGCGAACCATCGTGCAATGTGCTGCGTGAATAGTAGTGATGCAGTCACTGAATTGTCGACGTCCGTTATTTACACTGACATTGCATCCAATCTCAACCTCAAGAGGCCTTAAGGTTGTTGACAGCATCTGATTCGCTGAAGAGCCGCTTGTGCAAGAGCACCTCTGCCCTATCTATGTATAATGGCTAATACCCTTGCCTTTCAGCCAGTGCCGTATCTTTCCCGCTTGGAAGGACCGCATCTGAAACCTGGCCAGTCCATCGTCATTCGTGGCTTCATCATCGCTGATGAAAGGTTCTCAGCTCAGCTCCTCCAAAGTAGTTGGTCTGACCGCGTCACTGCCAGTTTCCAGTAGTGATGGCAACTTTGAGAATGTTAAAACCGGGTAAGTAAAAGTAAGCAAAATTTCAAATTTGAAAACCGGGTAAGTACAAGTAAGTATACCCAGTTTTTCGAAAACCGGGTAAGTATTTGGACATAAAACCGGGTAAACCGAGTAAGTAAACTCAAGTAGAAATCTCGTTTTCTGCACATCAGAAAGCCAAAATTATTGCGTTGTGTTGACAACTATGTTCTTCCAGAAGTCATACAACACTGCGCATTCACCAGCGCAAGCTTATGAACCAAATTTGTGGTTCGTGAAATTAAGCAAAACAAATTTAAGTAGCTATTGCGTTAACGTCAACTGAAGCAGACGAGGTAGTGTCTATAGTACCCAAACACAAAACTTTCAGAGGCACTTCGTTATGTTGACCAGCGGATTATTTTGCGGATTATGATAATCCATTTGGCGGATTATGTCGATTTTGCGATCCGCTGGGCCGATTGGGCTGAAATTTGGACAGGAGCTCGGGCTCGAGATGCCGATCACATATCAGAAAAGAAAATTCAAAAATTCCTTCGCGTTCGCGAGATACAGGATTAGATTTGCGTCAGACGATTTCGGCAACTTTGACATCCCGCTGCAGTCGAACGCGACGTCGTGCAAAGTTGCTGTAATTGAATAAAGTACTTATCTTTGTATCCTCTATTGCCACACCAAATTTCAGCTCATTCGGCTGTAATCCATGTTTGAAGAAATGGATAATTTCACCGATTTACAAAAATTGGATCGCAATCGATTGAGCTGAAATTTGGTGTGGTGATAGACGGTACAAAGATAAGAACTTTATTCAATTACAGCAACTTTGCACGACGTCGCGTTCGACTGCAGCGCGATGTCAAAGTTGCCGAAATCGTCTTAATCGCCCAATCTCGCGAACGCGAAGGAATTTTTGAATTTTCTTTTCTGATATGTGATCGGCATCTCGAGTCCGAACTCCTGTCCAAATTTCAGCCCAATCGGCCCAGCGGATCGCAAAATCGATATAATCCGCTAAATGGATTATAATAATCCGCAAAATAATCCGCTGGTCAACATAACGTTAAGTGGCGCACTAACTATGTACGGAGATGACGACGGTATTTCGTCATTGAATCATTCATTGAGTTTATTGTTTGATGGTGCAGATTCTCATCAAGAATTGGAGTCTTCTTCGCTAAAACTTCACATACTGTCAATTTTTCCTAAGGGTTGATGAATTTAGGAGTGCAAAGTGAAATTTATTCAACAAGAAATGTTGCAATTTTACTTTGCGCACTCAACAGGTAGGGCATCTTGAACCTAAGATGCAAAATTACAACTGTTTACCCGGTTTCTTACCCAAGTGTTGGTAGTGGGTAAGTAAACCAGGTACCCAGTTTTCGGCCTGAAATCAGGTAAGTAGATGCGTAAAAAAAACCGGGTAAAAGTAAAACCGGGTACGCAAAACTAAACCGGGTAAGTACGAAGTAAGTATACCCGGTTTATAAAGACAAAAAAAACCGGGTAAAACCGGGTAAGTACTTACCCGGTTTTCAACTTGCCATCACTAGTTTCCAGGGTGGCAAGAGCCAATGGATATGTACTCCGCTCACTAATATGAGCAATGTTTCCGAACGCGAACTGAAACCGTCCTCTTCTCCAGCTTCGAGATCCAGCTTTGCGCCGGACCCAAGGTCGAGGTCGAGGACGCCGACGACGTGCTGCTGTCGCTGACGAATCGGCTGCGCGAAGGCAAAGTGTTCCTGAACTCTCGGTCCACCAAGGGAGGCTGGGGTAAGGAGATCAAGGCCAAGTGCCCCTTTCAAGACGGGCAGGAGTTCGACTACCGGATCCGCGCCCACAAGGAGCACTTCGAGGTAGAACACTTGCTTTGTCGTTGCGTTGATGTCTCCAAACGAAACTGGCAAGCCTCTGCCATTCAGATCTTCGCCAACCATCAAGAGCTGGCCAGGTTCGACTATCGACTCCAGCTAATCAGGCTCAGCCACATCTTCGTCAAAGGGGACGTCGAGCTCTACACCGTCAGCTGGGAAGGTATTTCGCCGTTTCATACACCACGACGACGACGACGACGACGACGACGACGACGACGACGACGACGACGACGACGGCGGCGGCGGCGGCGGCGGCGACGACGACGACGACGACGACGACGACGACGACGACGACGACGACGACGACGACGACGACGACGACGACGACGACGACGACGACTGCAAGAACTGGCGCATTCGCAGGAAAGTACCATTCGGTGCCGTACGAGGCTGGTATTCCTGGAGGATTTTACCCAGGAAGAAAGTTGTTCATGTCGGCTGAGCCAGTGCGCGACGGTCGCGACTTCCAAGTCGACCTTTTCGATACTAACGTCCCAGGGGACGTCGCTTTCCACCTGAGCGTCCGTTATCACGAGAAGGTCCGCCTGTAAGACTACATCAGTGACTTCACTGGCAGACAAAGTGAACTGCAGTTCGTTACAATCGGAACAGCCTTCCAGGTGGTGGTAAGAAACACGAGGCTGAATGGGGAATGGGGTCAAGAAGAGAGCACGGGCGAGTTTCCTTTCCAGAAACGCCAGACTTTCGACATAATCGTGCTCTGTGACGAGCAGCGCTTCAAGGTGCCATCCATTCGTTGTTCGTCAGTAATACTACCGTCGTCCCCATTGACTTGCTAGTAGCAGATACCGGTGATAGTGAATATCGGGTTGAGCGCGTCAGCGCTCAACCCAATTTGTTCGGCCGGGGGCCAGTGCGCCCCCGGGGACTAGGGGTTAGTACTACGTCACATAAGTAGACTTAACCGATCGGGCTGAAATTTTCACCATAGTTGTTCATAGTAACAAGAAGTATTGTGCTAAAATTTTAGCCCGATCGGTTGAGTGGTGCCTGAGATATTAAATGAAAACTGTCGAAATTTTCATCAATCTTCGTCTGATTGCCATGTTTTCGGCCTCGTTCTCGCGAACGGTACTAGCTAGGAGAGTGGTTGATGGCTCGTTAGAATTGTCTAGTAATGGCATTTTTTGTATTAAAATATCGTAAAGATCGGTTGAGTATTCCGAGAGTTGTGGTGGCTTAAAAAAATGGCCGAAATTTTGGCTAAGTCCCGCTCAAGACGGCCGAGCTCTACTGGTGCAGGCTGGGGCGCCAGTCGAAGTGCTCCCCCAAAATACACTATGAGGTGATCAAAAGTGTATAACATTGCATCTTCCTAGGTCGTTTGGGTAAAAAGATACAAGGTGGCAAAAGTCCGGTCGGGTACGGATCCGGGGCTCGGCTCAAGACGGCCGAGCTCTACTGATGCATGCTGGGGCGCCAGTCGAAGTGCTCCACAAAAATACACCATGGGGTGATTAAAAGTGTAAAACATTCCATCTTTCTATGACGTTTGAGTAAAAAGATACAAGGTGGCAAAAATCCGGTCGGGAACGGATCCGGGGCTCGGCTCAAGACGGCCGAGCTCTGCTGGTGCATGCTGGGGCGCCAATCGAAGTGCTCCCCCAAAATACACTATAGGGTGATCAAAAGTGTATAACATTGCATCTTCTTAGATCGTTTGAGCAAAAAGATACAAGGTGGCAAAAGTCCGGTCGGGTACGGATCCGGGGCTCGGCTCAAGACGGCCGAGCTCTACTGATGCATGCTGGGGCGCCAGTCGAAGTGCTCCACAAAAATACACCATGGAGTGATTAAAAGTGTAAAACATTCCATCTTTCTATGACGTTTGAGTAAAAAGATACAAGGTGGCAAAAATCTGGTCGGGAACGGATCCGGGGCTCGGCTCAAGACGGCCGAGCTCTGCTGGTGCATGCTGGGGCGCCAATCGAAGTGCTCCCCCAAAATACACTATAGGGTGATCAAAAGTGTATAACATTGCATCTTCTTAGATCGTTTGAGCAAAAAGATACAAGGTGGCAAAAGTCTGGTCAGGTACGGATCCGGGGCTCGGCTCAAGACGGCCGAGCTCTACTGGTGCAGGCTGGGGCGCCAGTCGAAGTGCTCCCCCAAAATACACTATGAGGTGATCAAAAGTGTATAACATTGCATCTTCCTAGGTCGTTTGGGTAAAAAGATACAAGGTGGCAAAAGTCCGGTCGGGTACGGATCCGGGGCTCGGCTCAAGACGGCCGAGCTCTACTGATGCATGCTGGGGCGCCAGTCGAAGTGCTCCACAAAAATACACCATGGAGTGATTAAAAGTGTAAAACATTCCATCTTTCTATGACGTTTGAGTAAAAAGATACAAGGTGGCAAAAATCTGGTCGGGAACGGATCCGGGGCTCGGCTCAAGACGGCCGAGCTCTGCTGGTGCATGCTGGGGCGCCAATCGAAGTGCTCCCCCAAAATACACTATAGGGTGATCAAAAGTGTATAACATTGCATCTTCTTAGATCGTTTGAGCAAAAAGATACAAGGTGGCAAAAGTCTGGTCAGGTACGGATCCGGGGCTCGGCTCAAGATGGCCGAGCTCTAGTGGTGCATGCTAGGGCGCCAATCGAAGTGATCCACCCAAGACCACCATAGGGCGATTAAATGTGTAGAACATTTCATCTTCCTAGGTTGTACGGTTCCTGAGATATGGAGGACCAAAGGTCGGAATCGGTACGCATCCGGGGCTCGGCTCAAGACGGCCGAGCTCTGGTGGCGCATGCTGGGGCGCCAATCAACGTGATCCGGCCTAGACCTCCATAGGGTGAACAAATGTGTAAAACATTTTATCTTCCTAGGTTGTTTGGTTCTTGAGATATGGATGCCCAAAGGTTGGAACCAGTACAGTATGACATTATGACGAAGCCGTAAAATTTGTATAGTCGATGTCGAAATGAACTGTAGAGTGGTGACGAAATGTATTGGAGGTGTTGTGGGTGGACTCCAGAAGGGTGGTGCGGGTGACAGAATGACGTTATGACGAAAACGTAAATCGTATAGTCGTATAGCTGTCTGTGCATCCAACCTCCTGAGGCCAGACCTGTCTGTGCATCCTACCTCCTGTGGCCAGACCTGTTTGTGCGTGCATCCAACCTCCTGTGGCCAGACCTGTCTGTGCGTGCATCCAACCTCCTGTGGCCAGACCTGCCTGTGCGTGCATCCAACCTCCTGTGGCCAGACCTGTCTGTGTGCATCAAACCTCCTGTGGCCAGACCTGTCCGTGTCCCCACACCTACAACAGCAATCCTTTCAAAGCAGACCTGTCTATGTCACCTCTCAGCAAACCTGCTCTATGCCCCCCCCCCCCCCCCCTGAAGGTGTCCACTCTGTGGACATGGACAGGGTGTGTATTTCAGGAAAGTTCCCCCCTGATGGGGGGTAAGGACAGGTGAATTTGTTCGTCCTTATGACGACTGATGATGAACAGGCTGTGTATCTCAGATGACTTCGGGCCCTCTACTACACGGACAAATTCAGCGTGCTCTGTATATGGGTGCCCAACTATCACTAAATTATGAGTCTCTGTGTTTGTCGTTTGTGCACTTACTGCAAGCAAATCGCTTACCCAGCAGTAGTGCAGAATGTGCATTTACCAACGTTAATACCTCCAGAAGCTCTGTTAGCAGGTGAAGCCATCTACTTGCGTGCATGGCTGAGCGGTCACAGTGGGAGTTAGCCATGGGGTCCGTCACCCTTGCGTACGTTGCACTGACTGCGGACATTGTGTTGTGTGAGATGCGGTGGCAGGCATTGAAGCCACACACGTGTGTTGATAGTGGTAGAGTGCGTTTGCCGCATGTACGTTGTGCGTACGTGATAAGCTTCGTGCGCGTGAACAGAGCACGCTGAATTTGTCCGTGTAGTAGAGGGCCCGAAGTCATCTGAGATACACAGCCTGTTCATCATCAGTCGTCATAAGGACGAACAAATTCACCTGTCCTTACCCCCCATCAGGGGGGAACTTTCCTGAAATTGTAATGCTGTCTGTCTCTAGGTTTACGTCAACGGGGAACCGCTCTGCAGTTACCGCCACCGAAGCACGCCTAACGCGATCAACAAGCTTGTGATTTCCGGCGACTTGGAACTCCAAGGGGTGCACATCAAGTGAAATCGGAGCGTTACAGCCGTGACCATAGCACAAACCGACAATATCAGACATCTGTTGTATTTTTGCGAGTTCATTATGACATTCGTCGCCGCTTTCCTGTGTGCCCTACGGTATCCGTATGTAGCTTTGTTCTCCGGCAATTTCAAAATCATTTGGTCCCGCGACGAATATGCGTGACACAAAAGCGACTACGGTACCCATTGTTTGAGTGCAACACCGCAAGAGAGCGCCGCCCCTTCTCCATTTGTGTGCGCGGCCGACCGGCCGACGAGTGAGCGGCATCGGCGATGAATGCGTGCGGTGTGTCCGGCGCGCGCATGCGTGCGTGTGGCTCTGTCTGTCTTCCATCCTTTCATCTCTCTGGGCGCCGCGGCCCATTCTTCATCCGTTCAGGCGCGGCACACAGCGTCCTCCGTTTTCGGCCGGCCGTGTGCGCTTTCATTTGAATTGTTTCTCCCTCGATCGGCGTCGCCGATCGGCGTCGTTTAGCGACGCCCCCATCGCTGCTGATCGATTAGCGTCCTCCCAAAATCCCAATTCCAACAAGTGGTAGCTTCGTTCTAAATCGCTACCGTCGAAAGAAAGTCTGTTCCGTCGAGATATTCCAGTTTCGAGATCGTCCGGCCACACATCGAGAGCTCCACTGGTCGCAGGCGACACGATGCCCAGCGTGGTGGCCGAGCCGAAGGTGCCGGCGGCCGATCCGTCGGTGTCGGCTGCTGCTGCGGCGGCTGTGGACGACGACGCCGACGAGGTGCGCGTCTTCTGCGGCGACGACGACACCGAGGAGGAGCAGGACTTCGCCGGCTCCCAGCTGCTGGTGGAGGACAAGAACGACGTCACCTACCAGGCGGAGCAGCCCACCACCTCCGCCGCCACTCCAACCACCTCGGCTATTGGCGCTTCCGCGGCCAGACAACAACAGGGCGGCGCGGGCGCCTCGGTGCAGGACAAGACGCCCAATCGGCTCGGTACGACCGCTGTGTTGGAAAGACGAATTCTGGGTTTGAAAGCGTGCGCTGTCACGGTGCTGCTTGAATTGAAGTTGGTTCGATATTTGTCTGCGTGCGCCCTTGAGGTTGCTATACGGTAACTCGAAATGTCGACTGGATTGACTTGTGGTTCGTCGGCCATAGTCTCAAAGTTCTGTGATTGTCTGATTGGACGCTTTGTGAAGTCTTAACGTCAACAACGGACTATTTGACGTTGTCTTTCAGGTTCCTCGTCGGGTAAAGGTGCCTTTTCACGGCCTATGCCGCAAAATGGAGGAACTCTGAGAAACGGGTCCGCAACGGAAGGGACCGCCGCGGACGGCGGCGGTGGATTGGGCGGACTGTCGGCAGCTCAGCAGACTCAGCTGCTCAACGGTCTAAACCAGCAAGCGGCGGCCGCTCACTTTCTCCTCTACCCCAACTTCTTCACGGTGAGAGGACCCTTCGTTTTGGTACGGTCTATGGTAGTACCTGCACTATGGGCGACTAGGTTTAGTGGTCATTACGGAGGTTTGTTGGGCCACGTGTTTTTGCGCGCGCAGCGTAGAGGACTGTGCTGCTTCGCCTTTCTCCCCTTTCCCATCCCCTTTCTGGTCGTCATGGCGTCTCTTCGGCTTTGCTTGAGTGTCGCTGCGCTTTTTTCGACGCGACCACCATCGAGGGTCGTTGGAGGGAGAAACTGAAGTGGCGGCGACGGCGGCGGAGGAGCAGTCTTTGGATTGGGACTGGGAGGGGCGGCGGAACCATTGTCCCTCGCCGGAATCTCTGCGTCCGTCCGTCTCGGCGCGAGTTCTCGAGAAGCTGGTCTGTCCCTCCGCGTCCCTTCCCCCCTTGTCGCGTACCGCCGGCGGCTGCTTCAGAGGAGGCGGAGGAACAATAGGGGCGAACGCGAGAGCTTCTTTGGCGGCGCGACGAGCATCGTCGAGTGTTGACAGCCGCCGCCGCCGCCGCCGCCGGCTCGGGGCTTCTGCCAGCCGGTCGTCGACGGCGGCAACTCAACTCCTCCCCTCGCTTGCCGGTTGCCGGCGCCGAGTTCTCCGCCTCTTTCTCTCTTTCGCGGCGCGCCGGGGCGTTTGCGCTCTCGCGCGCTGGCAACTGCGGCGGTTCCCCCTTTGCGCGCGTCGGCGGCGGCGCCCATCAAAAGAGAAGGGTGGCTGTCGTCGTTGTCGTCGTCGTCGTCGTCGTAGCCGCTGTTGCTACCGCGCCGCCTGTGCTGCCATTCTTAGGGGACCGGCGGGAGGGAGGGAGGGAGGAGGGAAGAAGTGACTGACTGGCCGCCTGCCGACTGACTAACTCCTGCGCCAAGACACAGAGACTGGTGAGGGGGGAAGGCTGCGCGGCCGTAAGTCAACTGCTCCCCGCTCGTCGTCGGCGCGCGCCGGCGCGTCCCGTCGGCCGATGATGGCTGTCAGGGACGGTAATTTATTTGACAGGCCCGCGATCCTTGAGCGAACTGTAATTGTCCCCTTCCATGCGCCTTCTCCTTCGTTCGCGCGCTGTTTCTCGAACCTCGCCGTTGGAGCGACAGCCAGGAGAACGACGAGGGGCGAAAACTCAGACGACGAACACTTCCTCCCGAGAGCAATTTGGGGACTCGAAAGAACGTTATGGTGCGTCGTCTCAGACACAATCAGTGCCGCTTACGAAGGCGTGACTTTTCGCGCGCCGAACGGCCGTTGTTGGCTCACACTGTTATCAGCGAGTGGAGTGCGGCAGTTTTGTTTCTAAGGCCGTCAGTCAACAGTCTAGTGGGGGGCAGCAGGGGGAAAGAAGCGATAGATACTGGGAGAGGCAAAGCCAGCTGGCGCCAGTCGCGATCGATGTGTCGCAGTCGCTGGCGGCGAGGAAGGCGATAAGAGCGGCGGCGACGTCGACAGAGAAGATCTTAGCAGATTTCACGTCGCACCTTTTCCGTGAGACGCATGGAGCCGTTTGCTGTTGGCAGCTCGATAAAATGACCAGCCCACCGACCGCTCTGCCGAAAATGTGCAGAATACATCGAAGCTGCGCTGCTGGTGTATGGTATTCCGTTGCCGGCCGTCTTGTAACGGCATACGGCGGCCTTAGTCTTTGTGCAAACTTGTGCGCCGGGCCGCCCCTACGTCGGGCGCGAGCGCAGCGCCCATTACCAAAGTGGGGAGCGCGCTCAGCCGCTCGTAAAACCTAACGTTCTTAGGAGAAGGTGGGGCGGCGACGGCGCCGGCATCTGCCGTCTCTCTCTCCCCCTCCCCTCCCGCATGCGCGCTGGCGGACATGGCGGTCGGTGAGCGCGCTCAGTCTTTCTTCTATTCTGTATGCCTGTCCGTCGTCGTCGGCCGTCGTCGATTCGGTTATGGTCTCCGCCTGGTTGGCCGCCGCCGTCGGCAGCCGCACGCAAGGGGGCGGCGCAGCGGGCGGCGGCGGCGGCGAACTTTCATCGCCGTAGTCTGGTGACTGGCGGATCAGAGGATCATCCCTTCCTTCCTGCGCTTCGTTCGCCTGCTTGGGTTGGGGCGCGTTCGATCGTCCCAACCCCGATGCAACAATACGGTAGCAGCGACGTCTTCGGGCGGAGCGTCAGCTGCAGTCGGCGTGGCGTCGTCGCCGAGATCGCTCGTTTGAAAATTCGACGCCGCCCCGCCGTCGTGTTGTTCTTTGGGCCATCGGCGCCCTTGTGGGACGGACGCTCGTAAAACCGTTCTCCTGTGACGCGGCGGTGGGTGGGACACATCCCCCCGTCGCCGCCTTAATCGGCGCCTTCCCCTCAGCCTTTGGGGGAGGGCTCGGAATGCAGATGCAGATACGCGCAGACAGAGAAGGGGAGGGGGCAAATATACACGCATTCATACGCGCATTGGGTGTGGCCGGAGGAAGAGCAAATGAATGAATGAAGAATCGTTCGTTCGTGCGTTCGCCCATTGGCGGCGCGGCTTGACCCCTTTTGAAAGCCCAGGGACCGGCCGCCCGCCGGCTTCTGTTTCGCCCGACGCTGGCTGCGATTCCGATCGGTTCAAACCTTCACTCGAAGAAGGAATTGGGGGGGGGGCACGGAAGGCGTCGCAAATGGAAATGCGATACAAATGGAATTGACTTCTCGAGAAGCGGTCCGCGCGCTTTCTAACTTCCCCCGGGCGCCACCACCGGCCGGCATTTGGTCGGGCGAAGAAAGACGATTCCTCTCGAGTAGGGGGTTGGATGGGTGGGGGCTATTGTCTCAGGCGGCGGCGCAGTTGTCGGGGCCACTTCCTCTCCCACCGTCGGCTTTGTGTCCGGCCGGCCCTTCGCCTACCTGCTCGTCTTGTTTCACTTCTATTCGCCCGTGCGTTCGTTCGTCCGTCCACTACTCGACCCAACGGTCGGCTATGGAGAGAGGCGAAGAAGCTTCTCTTCTTTCTGGCTCATCGTGGTGGCGCGCGGTAGGCTCTGCGCGCCGCAAATGCGGCGCTCCGATACATCGCCGTTGCAGCGGGATACAAACGAACGAACCGCTCCAGAGCCAAGATAGATACCGAGGGGAAAGGCGGAGAGAAAGAAATACATAGCGGAACTCGGGGGTGTTTGTGGGAGGGGGCGGCGAAACGATTTGTCCGACCCTGACCGCCTAGAGGAGGAGGGGTTGTGTGGTGGGGACCGGCGGGCAGATGCAGAGAAGCCGACCACCCGCACTCGGGATTACATACTGTTTATACAGCGTCTGCAAATGGTACGATCCGATTCCGCTTCTCCGTGCGGTCGATATCTCAGCTCGTTCGTTGAGCGTACGGTGCTCCCTTTGTCGACCGGTGTGCCGCCGTTGCTTTGTGAAGTTGCTTCGGCGGCGGCGAAGAGAATGGCACAAGCCGGCCGCCACCACTGACTCAGAAGCGCGCGAGCGCAGTTCGCCGATCGTTCATCATCATTCTCGTCATGACGAAAGTTCCTTTCTGGCAAAAAGCTTTCACGCTCCGACGAAGAACCCGAACTCGACTCGCGCCGAGGAGAGAGATCAAAGGCGCGCCGCGCCGCCCGGCGAACGGGGGCGCCCCAGTCGCGCTATAATTCACTTTTTGCGCGCTGTTTTTTCAGCGACCCCCGTTCTCGTCTGTTGCGGAAGACAATGGATGGGCCCAACTTTCCTCTCCGCTGCCGACGCGCGCGCGAGCGCCGCGCCTAAAGAGGGCGATAATTTATTACCGGTTGGAATTTGTCAACCGACTGTTTTACGGGCGGCCCCCCTTTGATCTGCTTCGGGGCATGGAGGAGAGGGAGGGGAGAAGGAGCGGCGGAAATGACGCGCTGACGACGAAAGGGACGACTGGGGGTGGCGCTTCTTTGGTTGTACTTTTATTGGGGGAATATTGGGGCCGAGTTTTTGGCCGCTGGCGAGGAGAGTCCCCAGGTCCGAAATTGATAAAGCGCCGTTCCTGTCGGCCGTAAATCAAAAGCCGCCACGGCACTCGGTGACGAATGGCGCCCTCAGCGGCCGCCTCCTCTGCTGTGCCAGCTAGCTGCTTGCTGCTGCGCTGTTTTCTGACGAATGAGAACGGAGGGAGGTAGGGTGGGAGAATGGCTCGCGGAGTTGCGTCAACCTATCCCTCACCTCCCTCCCTCTCCCCTTTGAGTGGCAGTCGAACGGCAGCGGCGCCGGCTAGGTGTATCGTTTTCGGCGCGCCTCTCTCTGTTTCGGTTTCGTCGACCCATTTGGGGATTTCTGGCCGCGGAGGGAGGGAGGGAGGGAGAGACCACGCTGATCCATCTTTGTCACAGTTGGCCGCAGCCCGAGAGCCGTCCATTATTGAGCCTCGGCGCGGCGCGGCGGCCGCCGCCGGCGCAAAGGGAGGGGGTCGGGAAACGGGGATTTCTCGACCGAACTGATTGCTATCGCACACGAGGGCTTCTGCCCCGAAAACTGACCTTTCGGCCACTTTCAACTGCAGCGATGTTGTAGCAGTACAAAAGAGACTGTTACTCGCTCGGCATAAGGATCCTATTCAGTACCGTACGTACATGTATGTACGTACATTTATAGTACGGTTATTAGCCAGTATTTGTTTCCTTGTCCAGATCACGGGACAATCGCACTATCTACTGGGCGAAACGACAGCTATTTACGTATGACTACATGCCGTCAGTGCAACCCACAACTCGGCATAACCACGAAGAGAACAACTGATGAACGGACCCTCGTCAGAACAGTTCTCAACTGAAGCACTATACACTCCTTCAGTCGTCGCCATTGCAGGGTCAGCCCTACCCCATGCCGGTGTCGCCCAGTCTCTTCTGGCCCAGGCCGCCCGGCGCCGCCAGCTCTCCTCTCGACATGATGGCGGCTGCGGCGAAGGCGTCGCCGTCGTTTGGGACGCCGCCGACGGGCTTCATGGCGTCCAGTTCGCCCTCCTTGGACTTCGCGGCCGCCTTGAACGCCTCCATGATGTCGGCTATTGAATGTAGCGGCTTGTATTTGTCGCAGTAAAGGCGTTAATACAAACTGCATTGGATTTCAGAGCGGCAGCTAATCAGCAGAGGCTGGGCTCCTTCATGACCAACGGGATGGCCGCTGCCGCGACAGCAGTGGCCGGCCTCAGTCCCAGCTACAGTCCAATGGTGGCCGCCCACCACCTGAAGCAGCAGTCGCCTTCGTGAGCGCTTTGGACTACCGTTGTTGAGATCGCAAAGTTACCGTCTCAAATGAGCGCCGTTCCCCCATTGCAGCTTCGCCCTGCCGAATACCTTCCAGCAGATGAGCCTGTTGGGGCTGGCCCATCAGCAGCAGCAGCAACAACAGGAGCAGCAGCACAGCAAGCTCCATCCCCTGGTCCAGCTGCAGCAGTGCGCGCCCAAGATGCCCCAGAACCTGGCCTCCGTGGCCAACGGGTTCGCCGCCTCCGCCAACCCCTCCAGCTCGAGGGCGCACCAGGTGGGAATTGGAGGAGCGAGTGAACGCATCGTGATGGACGCATCGACTTACTTTACAGAGCAAAGCTTCCAAGAGCGCCTCCTGCACGCCGGTCAAGGCGCGCCACAGTCACCAGCAGCAGCACGCCCACTCTGTCGGCCACAAGGCGCACAGGAGTCATCACCAGCTGCAGCAGCGCTCTGTGGACAAGACGCCCCACGTGAAGAAGCCCCTGAACGCTTTCATGATCTACATGAAGGAGAATCGGCATCGACTGCTGGAAGAGAAGGGCTACAAGGACAGACAGTCGGCCGAACTGAATCGGGAGCTGGGCAGACTCGTGAGTCGGACAGGTTTTACCAACCGATCGATGTGATCACTCCGGTCGTTCTGTCTAATTTTCAGTGGCACACACTGACCCAAGAGGAGCAGAAGCAGTACTACGACAAGGCGAAGGAGGAGAAGCAGCGCCACCTGGAGCGCCATCCCAACTGGACGGCGCGCGAGAACTACGCCATTCACAAGAAGAACAAGAAGAAGAAGAGGGACCGCTCGGCCGGTGGGTTACTGTAGTGGCAATAGAGTTAGTCTGCGCTCGATTGAGATACTGAAACGCCACTTGTACCTTCAGAGAACCTGGAGGCGAAGAAGTGCCGCGCGCGCTTCGGCTTGGACCAGCAGTCCAAGTGGTGCAAGCACTGCAAGCGCAAGAAGAAGTGCCTCTGGTTCAAGGAGGACCCACTGACCGCCGGAGGAGGCCATGCCATGGTGCAGGACGACGACGAGGACGGCTCGCCGGCCGCCAGTCCCGCCGACCACCACGAAGTCAGCTCCACCACGCACGTGCCGTCGCCTTCGGGTCTGCTGCTGCCTCCGAGCTCCGCCCATCAGCAGCAGCAGCAGTTCGTCTCCTCCTCCTCCTTCTCGGGACCCAGTTCCCACTCGTCGGTGGGATCGTCGGCCGGCTCCTCCTCGCCCTCCTGCGCCTCCAGCTCGACGACGGCGGCGGCGATCGCTTCGCGCCACCTCCGGCTCGACCTGGTCGCCGGCGGCGACGGCGCCGACCAGACGATGACTTCCACGGCCGCTCTGAAGGTGGACACGACCCTGGGAGCCAAACTGGAGCCCTTCGTCGACTCCTCACTATAGAGACGACGGCGCGCACCCACTCCTTAGACGAGCTTAGAGCCCAGTCCTGGTTTCCAAGTCTGTCCGTTCTCTGTATCGAAAGTGTCAGCAGCTGTGTAAGAGCGTAGAACTTAGCGTAGCTCTCTCGGCGACAGGGTTATTCATTCACGCAGTATGTTCGATTGCTCGTTCGTTCTCAAACAGTACGACTTTAGCAACCTACTGCGCGATCGCCGCGATCGACACAGGGTAAGTAGGCTGCGCAGGAGTCGACGCGCCGTACGTACATACGCCAAAATTGACATCCTTTCTGCTTGCGATCGGCGACATAGTACAGTGGTCTTGTGAGTCGAGCGGGATCCAAACGGTATTTCTCCTGTTATTGTTCGTTCTCTCGAGATATTTGGACGCCGCTCAGAAGCGCGTGTGAACTCACTGCCTTGGCTCGTTCTGTGTCCAATCTGGTTGCCTACTCGTATGTAAACAATAACAGTCGTCTGATCGCTTGGCGCTCCATTAGTGCATCACTGGCTAGCGAATCAAAAGCGAGTTCTATGCAGGCCTGTTCTCTATTTTCGTTAATTGTTGTCCAGAATCGGGAGAAATTCGCTTAAGATGTCGGTTTGCCCGTCTCAGTT
>JASAMZ010006787.1:0-13929 GCA_030248115.1 Linhomoeus sp. GSCO2_2 | reverse complement strand
AACCAGGTCAGCAGGCGACAACTTTTGCGTAATCGGACGGTGACACCAAATAACCCTAACAATCGTATGACAAATTCTGTTGACGGGCGATAAGGTCCCTATAACAACTCGCCAGACGCATTTCTGATACGAAAACACCTACAGTAATCCGTCCTATGAGAAATATACCGACTTTAAAAATAATGCGAAGATTGGCAAATTTCGCCATTGCCACGCTGGTACTTCGCCAGGTGTCCCACTGACCTCTCAATATGATAAAAGGCGCGGCACGGATATACGGGATCTTATTGCACTCATATGGAGAAACTAATTGGTACCGTACAATACGCAGACATACGAACTGTTTTCTAAATTCTTCCAGTACTTTGGCTACATACCACTCCTGAGTCACGGCGGCAAACCGTTACTTCAGTTGTAGAATTGCTGGATTTGGGGCCTGAGGTTGCGCAGAGCGGCAATTGTCCCTTCACGCCGCTGCTGCAAGACATCCGGTCAACTGGCGATTCGCTGCCCGGACAGTACTCGGACCATCCAAGGAGACTGGTGGCTGTGGCCAGGCGCAAGTACGGAGGTGAGAGAGAGAGCCTGTCGTCGCATACACGTTTGTGTGTGTGTACCTAAGTGCGCACTGTACCCAGGCTTCTGGTCTGCCTTGGTAGCCGAGGGCTACAGCGGCAGCGGCCGGCGGCAGCAGAGGAGCAGCCTGCACTTTATCGTTGACTCTGCGCGCACCAGTCGGGGCAGGTTGCAGTGCCTGTCCGTCTACCGCGGCGCCGCCTACTTCGTCTTCCGACTAGCCTCCTCTTCCTCCTACGCGCTGTCAGAGGTAGGGGAGGAGGGAGTGGCGCCTCAACTCGACAGCTCTCACGAGAGCGGTGAGCGGCGGGGGGGGGGGGGAGGGTGGGGGTGGGAGGGATAAAGGAAACTAATTGCAATTTACGACGTTTTGCTGCATTGTACGTAACGTATCGACTCGACTGAGCCTGCAGCGGCCGTCAATTGCACCGCCGAACCTAGGATGATCTCGAACTTTCGTTTCGTCTCTGAGAATTTGGCAACAACTACTTGTGTTCGTCAAGATTAAAGAACAATTTGACCTTACATCCACTTGATCACTTGCATTCCTCGAGGTCTTGAAGTGTTGCCGTTGGGCGTCTCAAGTCTGAAAACGAAATCACTCACTTCCACTTCTATCCTGTGTACAATACGCTGACCAGTTGGTGCGCAGGCAAGCTGACCACCTGCGCCGACCCCGTGTTCCGACCCTACACGGAGGGAGTGGGTAACGACTTCCCGGGCGACCTAAGCAGACAGACGCGCGAGCTCTACCGCCGACTCGACCAACGATTCGGAGGTACATAGTAACCTGGCCTCGAATCGGTTCAATATACACTCGACGGTCTCTATGGTTCGGCTTCGGTGTAGTCTACCGTAGTTTCACCCCGCCCCTTCCATTTGTACGCCCTATCCTATGTTCAATACCATCCGCATATGTACTAGAATGTGTACGGTAGGTATGCATGTGTACTGTAATGTATTACCACAAATAACTGCTGTTGTGAATTAGGTATGTATGCCTTATTCACGGGATGCAACGGGTAATCGGTGCACGGAAGGTGTATTTCGCGATGAATTCGCATCATTTTGTGTAGATTTAGTGCCTGGAAGAAAGGGTCGAATTAATAAGCCCCCCCCCCCTCGAATAGACCCCACCCTCCAACTGTACCAGGAGGCTGGAAGAAATAAGCCGCCCATTGGGCTATTGGGGTACCTACGGTAGTATGTGTCCCGCTACAGTATCCCTAACGACAGGCGCGTGGGCCGTGTTCGTCGGAGACGACATCCCGGCCATCGGTACGGAGATCCACTTCGTGATCAGCAACGTCGACTACTGCAACCACGAGTACAGAGGCCTCCAGTACGTCGTCAGCCGCAGCCGCACCTGACTACGGTGCCTCCCTCTCTCCATCCAACCTGAGAAGTCCGCGCAATCATGATTATTACCCCCCCCCCCCCAAGAAATTAGCCTAATCACAAATGCAAACGCTGTTCCTACGGTCGCTACTCGGGCTTGTATGTACATCAATGTGCGCGAAGTGTCAACTCTTCGCCGACATCGTCATTGTACTTGTACATGTGGTAGGTAGCCCCTGTGGACCGGGTGAATAGAGTAATCCAGCTTATTCTGTACATTGGCTTAGATTGACAAGTAGAATGTGTGTGTGAATATTGTCATAATTCACAAAATTCTTGCAAACCACGATCCTTTCAATGCAATTCCAACAACGAAGAACAAATTCGACACAGGTTGACTGTCACATCAACAGACTTGTGTATGCACTATGCAGATAGAAGAGAAACGACGTCACTGCGTACGGCATATGCACGCACGGTTCATGTTAAGGCCCAAATAAGAAAGGGAAACTATTAAATCCGACACGGCTCTATACAAATCCAAACAAACTACGCACAGACGAAACTACCCAAACCGTTCCCAAAGAATATCCATCACAGCACTGTCATCAGTTTCAGTCCCTCGTACTCCACACAGTCACTACAGTATCCTCATCACACCTGCAAATTCAGAGCGCGACAACTGAACGGTTGCGCGGGCGTCGGCAAAGGCGACATATTCGAGCAAATATCGAACACGATTACGTCTGCTGGCTAATTGGCCAGCAGACGGGCGCTTTGAGAACTCCTTTGAACTCTACCGACGCGCGCTCAGCAAAGACCGCAGTACCTACGTTTTAATGTTACACCCACTTTCCGCAATCCACCCATGGTGCTTGCGCGTTTTGGGTGTGACACAACCATCGCGCGCGCGTCTCGGCTAACATGGTGACGAGAATAATGCATCTCCCGCCTATACCGACGCTTCACTCTTCTCAGTCCTCGTCCTCACTATCCCCCTGTCCAGTGTTCATCTGTAGAACAAAGTGGTCGACGTTGGCCCACTGTCTCGATCGCTGATTGGCCAGAACGGCCGTCAGCATCAGACTGGCCAATAGGCAGAAGGCTAGGAGTACGGTAGACAGGCAGAGTACGATCCAGTTACCGTACTCCCTCTCCTGCCGGCCGTGTAAGAGTAGGAGGCCTGCAGCGGCTATGCCGTTGAGAGGAATGCGGAATAGACCGAGAATGGCGGCACGGTCCTCTTTGGGAAGGACCTGAAGCGATGAGGGGTGTTTTGGGGTGCAAATCAGGCGCTCAACAGCCGCAAGCACTGCCAGCGTTTAGGGATTGGCACGCAGCGTTCGGCGAAAGCGTTCACTAGCAGGGCCTTGCTTGCGAGCTTGCACCACCCACCACCTCTTGGATAGCGCAATATTGAGAAAGACAAGTCTGTCACGTCTCCTGTTCATCATCAGACGGCCCAACACCAAACGACTGCACCGCCGATTGATAAACACATATGCGCGCAGACGACGGAAGCGCCAACGGAAAGACGCACAAACTAAGATCACATTTTTTTACCTCTTTCTGTAGTCGCTGCATGGCGCCGAAGTAGAGGCCTACTCCCAGCTCGAAGGTACACAGAACCCAGAAGAGGACGCGGAACCTACGAAATGCAGTCAAATATGAATTAGTGGATCCTATGGTGAATGCCGTATTTCCTGAAATTAGCTCCCCCACCCTTGAATTAGCGGAAAAGCGCCTTCAAGCGAATAAGCGTTCATTCAAGAGGAAGGTTGATAAAATAAGCGATCAGGGCGCTTATTGTAAAATTTATGGTACCGTGAATTCTTCGTATCGCAACAATAAACACAAATCCACGCGAGACCTTTTAGTTACTCAGTCCACCTGAAGTCGCCCTCGATTTCCTTGTGGTGGGCCGTGGGGTAGGTCAAAGACACCGATAGTCCCATGGCGACCAGGGCGACGCCTGCCGAGACGCAGAGCAAACTGGCGGAGGCGAACCTGTGGCGCAGCAGGCGGTTGAGAACGGTGCCGCAGAGGACGGAGGCCATGAAGGAGGAGTAGATGGCGCCCAGACTAGAGAATGGAAAGGGCTTTGTGCATAGTGACAGCCACTGCAGTATTGAAATTGGTTCGCGAACAGCTCTGAACTGGAATATCCAACTTGTTAGATGAACTGAACGAACACGTATTGCTTATGAAGTTGGGGTATTTCCGTTTGGACTTTGCAGAGATGACTTCGCCGCAGAAGAAGAAGCCAAGGGTTGATGCGGTTGCTGCAAGGGCCGCTGCAGCTTCCGATGATGACGGGTTCTTCGACTCTCAGTCGGACGAATTCTGGAATGGTGTGTACCATAGTCTTACTGATTGGTACTGACAATTACTCGTATTCTCCCCCCCCCCGCCTGTGTAATGACGTCGGAAATATACAACGACGATTATAAAGGTGGGCATGCGATTCAGCCATTGACCAGTCGGTGCTAGACCACATGCGGGGCGCGGGAGGCGGCGGAGCTGTAAGCATGGCACCATTAGGATGCCATGCGTAGGTGCATACTTCACATTCCATAGGCTCAGTATAAGTAGTCTGCCGTTTGTTAGCCAGTTAGCTTATTCTTAGCTGTGGTTAGAATAAACACCCATTCGGACCATTGCTGGGAGCAGCGCCTATCCGTGAGTCTCTTGACTGTATCTTATACTTGATAGAGCTTACTGAGGTACGATACGTGTAGTTGGGAAGCCTATCGCGTACCAAACGCGTCCCGGGCTTGGCCGTCAACGGGCCTGACTACAACTGGTGCGTTGACCGGGAACGCTAGTACCGTTCGGGAACGGTTCCTGGGAAACGTAGTAGTTGGAAGGTCTGTTGGCGTTTGAGCGTAAGGGTGGAAGTGCGGCGATAGGTGGCTGGTGGGAATCTCTTTCCTGTGGGTGTGAGTGTTGATCACGATGGAGGATCAGCAGTCAGGAAAGAAGCCGGTGTCCCTCGCTAAGAGACGGACGACGGATGAGATTTTGGTCGATGAGAACGTCGACTATGGTTGGGTGGATCCTTCGGTTCTGGCGGTGAGACAGCAGGTTCCGGAAGAGAAGAAAGTTTCCCAGAAGCTGAATCTGGACGAGAGCGGGCAGGCGCATAGGGTGGAAGACAGCGATCTCGAGGATAGTGATAGGGACAGTGTTTCTTCTGAGCGTGTGGCGGATAGGTCGATTTCTCAGGAACCGGCTCCTCAGATCGTGTCCATGTTCGCGGAGTTGCAGCGTCAGCAGCAGGAAGCTCAGGCAGAGGTGCAGTTGGCGATGCAGAAACAGCAGCAGGAGATGTTGCAGATGGTGCTGGAGCGACAAGAGCGTGAGGCTGAGAGGAAGGAGCGAGAACAGCGCGAGGAGCGGATGGCTAGAGATTTGGCGCAGCGGGAACTCGTGCAGCAGATGATGGCCGATAGAGATAGGGATCGGGAACAGATGGTGGCTGAGAGAGAAGAGTCGCGCCGTCAGATGGAGGCGATTCTCAATCACTCGCGGGCGCCGCCTGATTCGGCGGGTCCTTTCTCTTCTACAGCTATCGCCGCTGATGGCTTGAACGGGTTGGGTACGGTATTGAATACGCTGGCGTATACCAGGCCGGGTTTGGCTAAGTTCGCGGGTCTAGACAGGGACAATTTCGCCGACTGGTTCGTCGAGTTTGGGATCGCTGTCGAGAATTATCCGCAGGCAGTCAAACGGAAGTACCTGTTAGAGTTGTTGACGGGGGACGCCTTGAAGTTCTTCATGTCCATGTCGGAGGAGGTGAAGGTTGATTATCAGCAGGTTGTCGATCGGTTGACTACGAACTTCGCCGATAGGAGAACGAGAACGGTCAAGATGGCGTCGCTTTGGGGCAAGCGTCAGCAGAACTACCAGTCGGTGTACCAGTGGCGTTCGATCATGGAGCGGGAGTTCCGGACCGCTGAAAGTGCCATAGTGGTGCCAGAGACAGAAGCTCTTGTGTGTCCTTGCGGTCAGATCTGCCATCGGGAGCAATATGAACTGAACCAAGGTCACATAATGTATTGCTAAGCCAGAGTAAGACTGTAGAATGAAACACATACACGCAATTAACCATCAAATAGAACACCAGACCGAGCATCTTGCCTTCAAACACGCCACACAGTGATAAAAGAGAGTAGTATAGCGTTGACATTAGTCACGCGGTGTGTAAAAGCGCATGAAATGGAAGAAATAAGATGACCCAGCCCCCGAAGGGGCAGGGAATTTGCAACCCGCCCCAAGTGGGGCGGGCAGGATAGGGGCCACCCCAAGGGGTAGCCCTATTTGCAACCCAACCCCCGAGGGGGAAGGGCGGGTAGGAGCCGTCCCGAGGGACAGCTCCAATTTGCAACCCAACCCCAGAAGGGGAAGGGCAGGTGTGACCGTCCGTAAGGGACAGTCAATTTGCAACCCAACTCCCGAGGGAGAAGGGCGAGTACAGTACAGTACATATACCTATGGAATGGTAGAAATGCGAGTAGGTAGTCTAAGCGTAAAGAGGAGAATAAGCATAAAGAATGAAATCTGAAGATAACCCCTAGTCCCTGGGGGCGCACTGGCCCCCGGCCGAACAAATTGGGTTGAGCGCTGACACGCTCAACCCGATGGGATCGCTTCGATTGGCGCCCCAGCGTGCACCAGTAGAGCTTGACCGTCCATAGCCAGGCCCCGGATCCGCACCCTACCAGGCCTTTGCCACCTTGTATCTTTTTACTCAAACGTCATAGAAAGACGGAATGTTTTACATTTTAGTTCGCCCTATGGTGTAGTTTAGGGGATCTCTTCGATTGGCGCCCCAGCGTGCACCAGTAGAGCTCGGCTGTCTTGGGCCGAGCCCTGGATCTGTACTCGACGTGACCTTTGCCACCGCATAACTTTTTAGTGAGACGACTTAGAAAGATGAAATGTTTTACACTTTAGTTCGCCCTATGGTGCTCTTTGGTAGATTGCATCGACTGGCGCCCCAGCGTATACCAGTAGAGCTCGGCCGTCTGGAGCCATGCCCCGGATCCGTACTCGACGTGACCGTTAGAGGTTCAAACGGGCGCCCGAGCCCGAGGCCCAGCCCGCCCGGCCTGGCCCATGGGCCGGGCCGGGCGGGCCGGGACCCAAAAAATTTCGGGCCGGGCTGGGCCGGGCCGCGAAAAAATAAAACGGGCCGGGCCGGGCTGGGCCGACCCACAAAACTGAACTCTTGTACCAGAGTTTCATTTTTGAATTGTAGCCCCACTAAGCGCAAACTGGCGTAGATCAGGCAGGGATGGAGCGATTGCAGCGATATTTGCACACAACTTAGTTCAATATGCGCTGTAGTGTGCGTTAAAATTTGGCAGAGGTCGTGAGTGCGTAGCGCTTACGCTGTCACGCCGAAGGAGACGCGTTGTACGTATGTAGGTACATACCCGTACATGAATATACCAACGCAAACTTACGTAGATCAAGTAAGAATGTAGCAACTACAGTGATATATTCACACTTCATAGCTCAAAATGTGCTGTGATTTGTGTTACAATTTTGCGGCGATCGTAAATGCGTAGCACCTACGCGGCCGCGCTGAACGAGACGCAATTTCGCGCCGTTTCCTGCAGCTTCGGAAAAGTAGACCTTCATTGACGTGGTGCTGTATACGCTACGCTGTCTCGATTCGGCTAGAATTTTAACACAATATACAGAAGTGCATGGCCTTCGTGCTCTCCAAGTTTTGTTGCAATCGGCCCACCAAAACGCAAGTTTTCCGAATTCCCGCGGCAGAAAACTAAATTTTCTGACGGGCCGGGCCGGGCGGGCCGATGCGGGATTTAAAACGGGCCGGGCTGGGCCGACCCACAAAACTGAACTCTTGTACCAGAGTTTCATTTTCGAATTGTAGCCCCACTAAGCGCAAACTGGCGTAGATCAGGCAGGGATGGAGCGATTGCAGCGATATTTGCAAGTAGTTCAATATGCGCTGTAGCGTGTGTTAAAATTTGGCAGAGATCGTGAGTGCGTAGCGCTTACGCTGTCACGCCGAAGGAGACGCGTTGTACATATGTAGCTACATACCCGTACATGAATATACCAACGCAAACTTACGTAGATCGAGTAAGAATGTAGCAACTACAGCGATATATTCACACTTCATAGCTCAAAATGTGCTGTGATTTGTGTTACAATTTTGCGGCGATCGTAAACGCGTAGCACCTACGCGGCCGCGCTGAACGAGACGCAATTTCGCGCCGTTTCCTGCAGCTTCGGAAAAGTAGACCTTCATTGACGTGGTGCTGTATACGCTACGCTGTCTCGATTCGGCTAGAATTTTAACACAATATACAGAAGTGCATGGCCTTCGTGCTCTCCAAGTTTTGTTGCAATCGGCCCACCAAAACGCGAGTTTTCCGAATTCCCGCGGCAGAAAACAAAATTTTCTGACGGGCCGGGCCGGGCGGGCCGATGCGGGATTTAAAACGGGCCGGGCCGGGCCGGGCCACCGGGAAAAAATTCCGGGCCGGGCCGGGCGGGCCGACGGTCCCAGACGGGCTGGGCCGGGCCGAAAATCTCGGCCCGTTTGAACCTCTAGTGACCGTTGCCACCGCGTAACTTTTTAGCGAGACGACTTAGAAAGATGAAATGTTTTACACTTCAGTTCGCCCTATGGTGCTCTTTGGTAGATTGCATCGACTGTCGCCCCAGCGTGCACCAGTAGAGCTCGGCCATCTTGGGCCGAGCCCGGGATCCGTACTCGACGTGACCTTTGCCACCGCGTAACTTTTTAGTGAGACGACTTAGAAAGATGAAATGTTTTACACTTTAGTTAGCCCTATGGTGCTCTTTGGTAGATTGCATCGACTGGCGCCCCAGCGTGTACCAGTAGAGCTCGGCCGTCTTGAGCGGGAATTTCGGCCATTTTTTTTATTGGGGCCTACGACCGCAATACTTAACCGATCCCGTTGATTTTTTAATACAAAAGTTCCTACTACTAGGCGATTCCAACGAGCCATCAACCACTCTTCTATCTGGTACCGTTCGCGAGAACGAGGCCGAAAACCTGGCAATTAGATGAAGATCGGGGAATTTTTCGACAGTTTTTGTTTAATATCTCGGGAACCACTCAACCGATCTCTGAAATTTTAGCACAATACTTCTTGTTACTATGAACATCTATGGTGAAAATTTCAGCCCGATCGGTTAAGTCTACCTATATGACGTACATAGTACTAACCCCTAGTACCCGGGGGCGCACTGGCCTCCGGCCGAACAAATTGGGTTCTATAATTGTGTCAGAGAAGTATGAATCTAAGCCACTGTTCTTGTGAAATGCTCATGACATCTGTAGTACCTGTTCAGTTTGCACGTCGTTTGGAGTAAAAAATGAGACACGTTTTTGATGGAGTGACTGCTGTTTGTTGTCCCCATTGCCTTTGTTGCTGATAGACTGCGGAGTACAATAGATGTAGTGATCTGCGCATCTGCTAGGGAAGGGCCTATGTCTCCCAATAGCCGCCGGTGTCTGTGGGCCCTGTAGAGACATGTGGTTTAGTTGGATGACAAGTAAACAGAAAACAAGAGAAAACCTGTGTCGGCATTGCTGGAGATAGCTGTGTGAGTGACTCCATTCTCTGGATGACTGACTTTCCCGTAGTACCAACAAAGAGTGCAACGCCTCCATCACAAGTCCAAGTTCTGGACAGCCTGTTGTTGACTTTGGTTAGGGCAGAGGAGACAGAGGTGACCTTCTGTGTCAGGTGAGAGTCCACACCGACTCTGGAAACCACTGCTCGTGAGGCTTCTCGCAGCACGACATTCGACTCTCGCGCTTGCTTAGAAATATTTGCTTCTTTAGATCTCAGGACAGTGACAACACTCTCCAGTTTCTGAGACTGAGTGTTGATTGTTGACAAAATTGGTTGCAGAACTCCACTCCCCAGAACTTCACAATAGTTTGCTGAGAGCTTGTCCACCGTGGTGCTAAAGAGGACAACACTGTCATTTGATGAGATCGACAAGAAAGCCAGACCGTCTAAAAAGAGCTATCACCTCAGCGACGAGGTGCCCATGTGGCCACAACAAGAAGGTGGAGTAGTTTCCATTGCCTCGTGGGAAAACTCTATCACATGCCTTGGCAGAAGTGCAGCCTCCATCCACAACTAACACGTCACATCACCTTTGCACAACTTCGAACTTTGCTACCAGAATATCAACCAAGACAAACTTGTGTTGCATGTTGTTAATTTGCGGTATTTGCAAACAATATCTTGACAACGATTTTCTGATTGCCAAGCAGGGGCCTACCGTACTTGTATAATCCGCTACCATGTCAAAGTCGGCAATACAATGAGTGAAACACGAACAAGACAGGGTGCGAAAAGTAGGCAAGCTACTTCAACAGTAGACAGTTTGTTGTGCCAGAGCCACCTAGTTTCGATGGGCCTTGACGCTGATTCAGTTTTGTTTGTGAAAGTGGGCATTTGACGACTGCTTCAGCAGTTCTCGTGTACACTCTGGAGTATCAATCGACGGTCGACTTGAACTACAGTACCTACGCATTCTAACACAACTTGGTCAGCAAACGGCATTGAAACTGGAACATCGAACATGTCAGCACAATCGAATGCTACTCAAACTACAAAGCACACGGCATGTTGGAAGAGGAGATGGGAAGTACGAAACTGGTCAAACGGAATTAATTCAAACCGACAACCTGCAAGACGAACTGAAATGGAGCGACGCAAATC
This sequence comes from Linhomoeus sp. GSCO2_2, assembly GCA_030248115.1. Taxonomy (NCBI): domain Eukaryota; kingdom Metazoa; phylum Nematoda; class Chromadorea; order Monhysterida; family Linhomoeidae; genus Linhomoeus; species Linhomoeus sp. GSCO2_2. Next base: position 3,268 of record JASAMZ010006787.1, on the reverse strand, counting down.
AATCGGGAAAAAAGAAACGAAATTCGCATAGGAAATGAGAAAGTAGTGAATGGCGCTCCTGCTCCCTACTCCTACTCCCTACTGAAATTCAAAATTCGGAAGTGGAAATCTATTTCAGCACATTGGCTACGTCCTTGGCCTTAGTGAGCTCGTAAGAAGTGAGACTGCCCATTGTGTCGACCTGCGAGATCACGTCTTCCAGCTCAAGGACCAGCTCGGGATCCTTGTTGCTCTCGTAGATCCTCTTCGTGGTGTTGTAGGACATCTGGGACAGGGTCTCGACTTCGGCTAGCGCAGTGGAGATCTCTAAATGAGTTACTTACATCAGCTTCAAGTGGATTTGTATAAAGAATGGGTCAGCGAGGGTGGGGATGGTAGGGCGGAGGGGGAGGGGGGGGGGCGGTAGGGGGGGAGGGGGGGGGGGGGGGGGGGGGTCGGATGTTGCAGGTCGCTTAGCCTATCCTACAGAGGTTTATCTTGCACTTAGTGCAGAGCTTGGGCATTGGTCAGTCCGCATTTTACAAATATGGGGAGCCAGTCATTGAAACGCTGAACCAAGATTTTAGTACCTATGTCCTTGGTGCTCCTTGGTCCTTGGTGTGCCTTGGATGTGTCCTTGGACAGACCGAGTGGTGTTGACCACGTTGAATGAAGGAGGGGGGGGGGGGGGATGAGAGTAGAATTGTACAGGATTTGTTCAAGGAAGCATTGACAATGTCGTTTGGTGCACACTTAAGTGCACGCCGTGAAACATTCAGTCAAACGATGTGCAAATCAAATTTGACTTGGGATCAGGCACAACAACCGAGAGAACTACGACTTGGTGCGGATGCTGGGATGAGAGTGCGAATGCTTCAAGAAAGTGGTTCAAAGGGCAGCACAGCAACCTAGACAACTGTTACTTGGTTCAGCAACTAAGTACAGGAGTCATGTAATGTCATTTGCAAGCACAAGTTAACCGAATGGACAACGAAATAAAGCCACGCACATACCTACTACGCACATTACATAGGTACAACCAACTGCATGCAAACACTCGCAACGAAAGAACTGAATCATGAAGTTGAGCTATAGGCAAAACTAAAGATAGGTGAGACTAGTCTTCTATTTGTCTACGGTTGGCAACATTCCAGTGAGAGATGGACACTTTGGCTTTGCACGCACACCCGAGTAAGGTGTGTTGCAAACCGTCCAGCGTGGCCGGGTTAGATGATGGAAGGTTACAAGGGGCGAACATATAAGCATACGAATTTGAAGTGCCAGTCATTGCGAATGGACAACGAAAGAAAGCCGCGAATGGACAACGAATGGACACAAAAGAAAGCCGGGCACATACCTACTACCGCACACTACAGGACAGCAGGTCGGGAGAATCTTTCTGCGGGCAGTCGATGGAACATCTTGAAGAAAGGCAATGGATGGTAATGGTAAGGGGCAATGGTAAGGCTACATGCGAGGAGAGCACCGAGAACAGTAACAGAATACAATTTCATAACTCGAGACTGTACACACTCACGGCATCGCGACCATCCACCGTCCAAGGCACCTTGTGCTCCACTGCCGCCGTTGTACCACGTTGCCTCATGGGCATTTGTCCGGTTCTGCATCCGGCTCCTCCTACGCAGTGGCGGACAAAGGAGTGTAGGTGAACCTTGTAGGTAGACGGGACCTGTACACGCGAAACTGGAAATTGTCAAACGATTTTTTTTGTGATTTTCCAGATTTCCTGCGGGGCATAGCAACACAACCACTGAAAGAGAAACACGGGCTTATTTTTTTGCAGTAGTTTTCTAAATTTCTCGCAACGTTGACCAACAGAAAATGGTGAAACGACACAACGACAAGGGAATGCGAGACAAAACACAGCGAAGCAAACGAAGCAAACACAAAGCATTGACACAATGGAAGACAGAACGATGCCAACTGAATGCGGAGCGCGGGACCAAATGCAACTAAATAAATAATTGACAAAGGCGAGTGGTGCATGGGCGCAGTTGACGCTGGGCTGATGGGGGAAGAAGACACAGCGACCAGAGCCGATTGATCGGGACCCAGGCAAAAGCGGTTGCTGCAGCGTGATTGGCGGCAATTGCTGCATGGGGTAGTGCTCATAGACTGCGGGATAGGGGGCTGAGTGGGATGAAGACGCAGCGTCCTGACTGGCACCGGAGTAGCCGTAGGTCAGTGGCTGGCTGTAGGTCTGTCCCAAGGCAGCGACGGACGTGTGGGAGGTGGAGGTGGACGGGCCTGACTGGGCTGAGAGGAAGGCGTTGGCCATGGAGGGCAAGATGCCGGCCATGGATGGCAACTCCGTGGGCATCACCGGAGCCACACTGTACACACCTTCCGTGGCGTCGAGGTTGGCCAGGTGGTTCACCTCGTCCATGGTCAGGTCCAGGCACTCGTTCGCCGTGTCCGTGCAGAACTTCAGGTGCTTGGCGGAGGCGCACCGAGCGTCGTGCAGCTTCTCGACTGAAAGGGCAGCGTGCACATTGTCAACAATTGCCCTAGGCGTGCCAAGCGTCTGCAGCTGAGCCATAAGCGATTTGTAGGTGTCCTGTGCCGCCTGCTGCCTCTCGCCCACTGGAATGAAGCGGTTCCACATTTGGTCCCTGCGCCAGAGGCGCAAGTCCGTGACTGATTCGAAAATTGCCTGCAAGAGATCGCTTTCATATAGGCTGCTCGCTTTGCGCGCCAGATATGTAGCGGAGCCTAGCAACAAGACAAACAGGTAGGCAACGTCACTAATCATATACTCTAAGTGGTTTTGGCGAGCGATATTCAATCGACGAATCTTGCTAAATTTGACAGAATAGCGCGCATAAAGCTCAAAACTGCCGCACAGTGGCTGCGAATGGTTATAGTTGAAAGCTGGAAATGGGCCATGGCGAGAGAGAAGTGTGTGGTTGACTGGTAATCGTAGAGAGGGGGAAGGGCGACTAGTATGTAGGGGTACTTGAAGTAGTAGTCGTCGTTCTCGTGGAGAAAGGTGGACAGGTGGAGAAAAGAAAACTCGGTGGCAAATTTCAGTAGCTTGGGGATGAACTCTGGGCGTTTGTAAACGGCGGCGGCGGCTGTCGCGCAGAACACTAGGGTCCAGAAGAGATTGATTCGATGCTGGGTGATGGTGCCGTCGTAGAAAAGTTCGTCAACCAGTTCGCAGAAGGAGGGGATAGTCAGATAAATCGCAAGCATGCGCACCAACTCCTCCTTTGTAACCTCTACGTAGCGTCTCTGCAGTAGCTGGCAAGTTCTCGTGAGCATAGCC
>JASAMZ010006786.1:0-13243 GCA_030248115.1 Linhomoeus sp. GSCO2_2 | reverse complement strand
TGCGCTTTTTGTGTTTCAGCGTCTGTAGCGCTCGAGTGATGTTGCCGAATCGGTTCAAAAGTGGTTTCAAACGATTCTACGTTGAAGTCTGGTCCAAATAAAGCGTTTGGGACCCGGAATAATCGAGAGCTACAGTAACCCTGCCGTGTCCCCTCCATTTATTGGGTGTCGGGTCGACTTTCGCGATATTATACTAAGATCGGGTTTTCGGGGGCGCTGATGATGAATTTGGCATCTGTTTAGCGTTTAGATGGTGTTTGAATGTACCTACGACTAATTTGTACGCCACCGTAATCCTAAGTGCAGAATTTCAGTTCCTGAAATCCAAAAAACCAAGGTTGCTAATGTCCACCGGGGATTGGTAGTGAATTGATGAATTCAGCATTGCTTTTGCGATTGGGGGTGCCAGGAGGCCACAACAGCAGAGGAGTCACCGTGAACAAATATGTACTCGAACCAAGACAATAAGACATAGGCACATACGTGTGTGTGTGTGTGTGTGTGTGTGTGTGTGTGTGTGTGTGTGTGTGTGTGTGTGTGTGTGTGTGTGTGTGTGTGTGTGTCACAAAACTAGACACGACGACTAGTGCCACCCAATGGAGTCGAATGCGCTGAGTAACGTGCCGTTGTCCGTTTCTGTTGCTAATTTCGCTATTTCGAGATATTTACAATTAAAATATGAAAATGTCAAAAATGACACTTTTATTTACAAGTCGTATCGGCAAAGTTTTTGCTGAAATGGAAAGGGCATAAGACGCGATGAATTTGTGACATAGTTTCGGATTTTGGAATTCACGAAATTAAGGATATTTTCAAGGTTTTTGTCAAAATTCCCAAATTTCGACAAATTCAAACAGCTTAAATTTCACCAGGCAAGTCGTCCGGGGGACGCAGTATACTCCACAAATTTGAACTCCTACGCATGGTGACTCATCTGCTGTTGTGGCCTCCCGGCACCCCCAATCGCAAAAGCAATGCTGAATTCGTGATCTACATCCCAAAATACCCCAGATTCGACATACAACACCCCTAGTTTCCTATGGACTCCGGGAACTGAAATTCTGCACGTAGGGTACAGTAGCATGCAAATTCGTCATAGGTATGTTCAAACATCATCTAAACACTGAACGGATGCCAAATTCGTAATCAGCGCCGCCGAAAACCCCGAAATCGAGCATAATATTGGCAAAGTCGACCCGACGCCCAAAATTCAAACGGACGCGGGAGGGATACTGTAGCTTCGACAATTTTTCGAAAATACTTTTCTGGACCAGATTTAAGCGCAGAATCGTTTGAAACCACTTTTGGAACGATTCGGCAACGCATTCGAGCGCTATAGACGCCGAAATGCGAAAATCGCAATTTTCGACCCCGGAGTCGAAAAAGTCGCAGTGTAAGAAAGTTTTTTGTGTTTCGCCCGATTTTCTCCGTTCATGGCTCATTCGATAGAGGACATCTGGGAAGGAGCACCAAGAGCGGCCGCTCCAGCTGCTACCTAGCTCGCACAGCAGCCCGTCAAAGTCGACCCGGGGCCAAAATTCGCGAATTTTTCAAATTTGGCGCCAGAATGGGTCCCGCAGCGATCCAATTCATTTCTTCCACCCTCGGCCCTATTGAGTACTACAACATATCAAAAGATAGTATATACCATTATATGCAACTTTTTCGAGTTCTACCTTGCCTAATGCGTTTTTCAGTACTTTGGAAAAATAAATTTTTGAATTTCCCGCCAACGGGGTCCCGGAGCGTGACCCCGTTTGGTGTCCACCCTGCCCACCCACTAGGCCTACCCAACGCAAAAGACCGTTTGGAAATCGGCCGCTTCACGCGCGAACGCCAGACGGGCAACTTTTCTGCTTCCGCGCACAAACGCTATATACTCCACACTTTTTTGTGGAGTATAAAAACTTCTTTGCACCGATGTATCGAGCATAGTCTGCCAAGTGTTTAGCAAATAGTTTCAGCGAATATAATTAACGAAATTTTGGATATTTGTAACGATTTTGTTAAAATCCCCAAATTTCGACAATTTCAAACAGCATAAATTTCAAAATTTCTTTTCACGGATGTGTCGAGCATAGTCTGCCAAGCATTTATCAAATAGGTTCACATTTTATAATTAACGAAATTAGGGATATTTTCAAGGGTATTGTCAAAATTCCCAAATTTCAACAATTTCAAACAGCTGAAATTTTATAATTTCTTTACATGGTTGTGTCGGGCATAGGCTGCCAAGTATTTAGCAACTCGTTTTAAGTTTTATAATTAGCAAATTTTGGGTTATTTTCAAGGTTTTTGTCAAAATCCTCAAATTATGACAATTTCAAACAGCTTAAATTTCACAATGTCTTTGCGTTGATGCATTGGGCATAGTCTGTCAAGTATTTAACAAATAGTTTCTGGTTTTATAATTAACGAAATTTGGGATATTGTTTGTTAAGATCCTCAAATTTCGACAATTCCAAATAGCTTAAATTTCAGAATTCCTTTGCATAGTTGTGACGGGCATAGTCTGCCAAGTATTTAGCAAATAGTTCTGGACTTTATAATTAAAGAATTTAGGTATATTTTCAAGGTTTTTTCGCTCGGCCTCAGCCGAGCGAACCCTATCAAGAGCTCGGCGTGCGTGCGTGTGTGCGTACGTACGTGCGTGCGTGCGTGCGTACGTACGTCACGCTCGTTTCGGGCTTAATAACTCGCTCGTCCGACGTCGTAGGATGGAGTTTGAGACATCGGCGAGTAGCCCGCGGACTCCTCTAGCCACCTGAGTAGACAAACCAAAAATAAATTTTCAAACTCGCGCGCTACAGTATCCCAAAGTGGGGTCCATTTTAAGACAAAAGTTGACCGAAGCTAGTCAAATCGCATATCAAAGTGAAGCGCTCGAGCTCCTGAGCACGAATCCGACAACCAAAAGTTTCAAAAGTTTAAACAGAGAGCTACAGTAACCAAAACGCGTCGAATACTGGAAACGACACACTTGCTTCGGGCTTATTAACTCGCTTGTCTGACGTCGCTGGGTTGAGTTCGACACATCGACAGGTAGCCCTCGGACCACTCTCGCCATCTGAGTGTTCAAAACTGGAATAAATTTTCAAACTCGCGCGCTACAGTATCCCAAAGTGGGGTCTATTTTAAGACAAAAGTTGACCGAAGCTAGTCAAATCGCATATCAAAGTAAAGCGCTCGAGCTCCTGAGCACGAATCCGACAACAAAAGCTTTCAAAAGTTTAAACAGAGAGCTACAGTAACCAAAACGCGTCGAAAACTGAAAGGACACGCTTGCTTCGGGCTTAATAACCCGCTTGTCTGACGTCGCTGAGTTGACTTCGACACATCGACGAGTAGCCCTCGGACTACTCTCGCGAACTGTGACGTCGAAATAATAACAAGTTTTAAAAATTGCGCGCTACAGTATCCCGAAGTAATGTCCGCGAAAAAGTCAAAACTTCATCGAACCTAGTCGAATCGCATATCAAAATGAAGCGCTCGACCTCCTGAGCAAGAATCCGACAACAAAAAGTTTCAAAAGGTCAATGAGAGGGCTACAGTAACCGAAACGCGATAAAAACTGCAGACTTTGGTTTGTTATATCTTGGCACTCGTGCGTTGCAGAGGAGCGATCTTGACATCGCTGAAGAGCTCACTGCAAGCCAGCATCAAATCATGCTCACAATTAACCTGTAGTTTTTCGTTAGATTCCAGTGTTTTTTTTAAATTTAGTCTGAAAAGATGATTTTCTTGGTGTAAAGAATTAAACCCGAGCGATACCAATGTTGCGTAGCAAGACCACTCCAAGAAGTGTAGTCGCGAGGAGAGTCAAAGATGCTGCACGAAACCGGAAAGGGCCTTGCTACAATCTCAGTAAAAAGTCAAAGCTCAAAACCACTCCGCTTTTTAAAAGAGACTTGTTGTCAGAATTTCGACAATTTCGACAATTTCAAGCAGCTTAGATTTCAACATATCTTTGTGTGGATTCATCGAGCACTAAGCCCAAAAGAATAGGGCGTCGTCCCATTTATACCCTTTTCAATAGGGCGTCGTCCCATTTATACCCTTTTCAACAGGGCGTCGTCTCATTTAGACGCTTTTATTGCACTGTGTGCCTGCGGCGAATTTCTCTGATCCATTTATGGATCAGTTGTCACAATTATAAGCGCAAAGTGTGCCTGCGGCGAATCTTCTGATCCATATGTGGATCAGGTACCACGAACAAATCCAAGACCAATTGCGGCTATACCCCACCAGATTGTCGACTAAATATCTAGCGGCACTTCACTATCCAGTGCACATTATCGCGCACACGCTCTCAAGTTTACACTGCTGCCAACGTGGTGCCACAGTTTTTGACAAAGATGTTTATTTAGATGAGTGTTTTTCGTTCGGCCCGATTTTGTATAAAACAGCAGCCGATATCAATGAAATTTTAACATAATATTAAAAAGGCTTTGGCATTTTGTATGTTAGGTGCCCAGCTCAATTGGTCTTGTACTGCACAAATTACAGGTGTCAAAGTTGAGGTCGAAATTCTCACGATCGGCCGACTTTGAAGCACAACTCGCATTTGCTTTTGAATTTTTGGACGCGGCAAATTGCGTCTGAAGGGCCTTTAAGCAAGCTTTAATTTGCCGCAAGAACTAACTTTTCACGTTGTCTAACGGCCGAGCTACAACCAGTCAAAATTTCCGATAACGCGTTCTGGAGCGGCGCAGGCCGTCATCCGCTGAGAAAGGCGGCCTCTGACCCATGCTAAGAATTTCCACGCGCTGTAGCTCGGCCGTTAGACAGCGTGGAAAGTTGGTTCTTGCGGCAAATTAAAGTTTGTTTAAAGGCCTTTCAGATGCAATTTGCCGCGTCCAAAAATTCAAAAGCAAATGCGAGTTATCGTGCTTCAAAGTCGGCCGATCGTGAGATTTTCGACCTCAACTTTGACACCCTGTAATTTGCGCATTACAAGACCAATTGAGCTGGGCACCTAACATACAAAATGCCAAAGCCTTTCTATTATTGTGTTAAAATTTCATCGATATCGGCTGCTGTTTTATGCAAAATCGGGCCGAACGAAAAACACTCATCTATAAGAAACCCTGTATTAATTTTGCACTTCCGTGAACAGACTGTAGAACAGACTGTGCCTGCTGCACGAAACACAACCTATGAACTCTCACTCCATGAAGTGACTCAAATCATGTCACAATTGTGGGACACTTAACAATCGCGTATTCATGATTGTTGACCTTTGCTACTCATCGCGAAACTTCTGTTGTTGTTGTTGTTGTTGAAGTTTTTATAGTTGACATCTCACGCACAGCGAACTCGCCGTAAACCTGCCGCAGAGCGGGAGGGTGAGTGGCAACTGTAAGGAAAACTCACAACATTACTAGGAGAACAACTTGAGACTTTCGTTGCCCTCTCCTTTCGGTAACATTTGCTCTTGGACGACATAGCCAAGGAAAATTGCCATAGTGCGCCGAAACGCGAGCAAATCCCTTTTGCAGCGGTGCCCGGAACCGAACCCCCGCCCCCTCGCAAGCGAAGGATCAGGAGTCAGACGCGCTAACCCGCTGGGCTATGACGCCCCAACGTGTGAAAGTTCTGTAACGTGTGAAAGTTCTAAGTGACGTCAAGGTGCCCAGTCAGTCAATCGTCAACCTTCAATCTGCGCTCACGTCTGTTCCAATAAGGTTTCTCTGCGTTGACGGGGCTGCTATGTAAGAGCGGCTCAACCGAACAATGGTCTATTGAGTCTCAAAAGCAGCAATCCAAGGTCTTCTTTGTATGCGGATGACACTATGTAGACGAGTGCGTAACGCTCACTCTTGGTGCGGAGTTGTCGCGTGGGTACAACTGCACCAGAGAAAGGAGGCGACATAAATCAGACATGCGGTCCACATACCGTAAATCCTCCAATAAGCGCCCTAGGCGCTTATTTTTTCAACCAACCTCTAGGGGGGGCGCTTATTGGAGGAGGAGCGCTTATTCGAGGGAGGCGCTTGTTAACTCGACCCCTCCGGATTGCCAAAATTTCACCAAAATTCCCCGTTGTTGTCACATTATTGCGCACATCTGCATAGATTTGAGGCTAAAAGTGTACAGCTTTTGATCAGAATACCTGAATTTAGTAGTAGTGCTGTCATATGTAGCCCAATCTTGTGTTAGGAATGGTGACAGAGCACATCTGGTAGGGCTAGTACTGCTGGTAGTAACACCGGGGGGGCGCTTATTGGAGGGGGGGGGCGCTTATTTTTTCAGCCTTCCTCTAGGGGGGGCGCTTATTGGAGGGGGGGGGGGGCGCTTATTCGAGGGGGGCGCTTATTGGAGGATTTACGGTACTCATATTACAGTAAAGAAACGGGCGTCCTTGTCCACGCGTTTCTAGCGCGGCACTGAACGAGCACGGCAGGGCAGCAACAAAATTTGAATACGGGTTCGTAGGTAATCGCTCGTCAGGCCCCTGATTCATTAAGGTGGCGGCATCGTATTGTAGAACTCATTATACCTATTTGAATTTTCATAACTGCGAGCATCACTCCTTGTGTGGTACTTTTCCACTCAGTACGCTTCTCGCACAAACTTGTTGGGTGGCACGCGACAGTTTTCAGTTTCTGTGAACGGACGCGGCGCCATCGTAATTTGCTGCTGCGCCAGAAACGCGTGGATGTGGACGCCGCTCCTCAACTCGCATTGTCGCTTCGAAACACCCTTCGTTATCGACAATTGTATTCTGCCCAACGGCTGAGCAACGCCCCACCTGCTCCAAAGGTGCACTTTTGCGGCGAATTAGCCCTCTTTTCCTAGCTAAACAGTTGCCTGACGGTTTGCGCCTAGCAAATGAGTCAGACGTTTGCTGTGAGCGTCTCGCGTCACCTTTGTTTGACAAGACAACTTGCGCATATAAGCGGTGTCTGGGGGCCGGTACGAGGCAGTATAGAGTGAGAGCGACAGCTTTGTTTGCGCTTGCGGATTTGTTTTCGAGAAGAAGAGAAATTATGGAACTGTTGAAGACGCTTGCGATTGTGGCGATCTTGGTGAAGACGGCAACGTCGTCGGCTAATGAGCTAGTGCGCCTGGATAGTGAAGGTCGGTTGATTTCTACAGATTTGACTGTTTGCAAAATATGTGTTGCACGTGAGGCTGGCAATCGGGATTCCTTGTAGACGAGTCACCTTAGCTTAACTGACCAACGATGCTATGGTAGTTAAGTATCTCATGAAGTTTTAACATTATCTATGCAATGAAATACTGGTACTGATGAATACACTAATAACTCACTCAACATACATGTCTGCGTGTCTTAAAGCAGGCGACAGAATAATAGGAGTTAGTGTAAGGTTCGGACAAATACAAAGTTTCAGACAATGGGGGAGGAGAAAATCCCATGCAAACATTACAGAACATGTACATTGCAGGCACCGGCTACCTCCATTATGTGCCTATGGACACCAGCGATCGCTACCACCTGTGGTGGACCGCGTACGGCGACCAACCCAAGGACGAAATCGAGTTCTACATCGAGGCTAAGGCCAGCGGTTACATCGGCTTGGGCCTATCGCCTAAGGGCGGAATGGCTGATGCGGACATCGCCATCATGTGGATTGACCAGATGGGCAACGCACACATCTCTGTAAGAACCTTGCAGCATCATATATGCAATTCTCTAATTTGTTGTGACGCTGCGGATTCGAATTTAAAGTCCATTTCAAAAGTATGCGGATTGGGGGTTTTTCGCTATTATCTTGTTACTCCTGTGGAAAATGTACCCAAGTGTGGTACCATTCGATAGCACTCCCCGAGTGGCTCAGGGGCGCACAAATGAAAAAAAGTCTTCATGACGCACTGAAAAACCGCCGTACAGTAAAATTTCGACTTTTTTGCTTCTCAAGCGATTTTTCCCGTTCTAATTGCATTCGATAGAAGGACATGTCCTTATGATAACCTGTAAGTATGGCGACTCCTCATCAAGCCGTTCAAAAGTTATAGCGATTCTCCCGACCCCCTGATTTCCAATTCCTTAAGGATTTTGAAAAACCGCCGAAAAAATGTGCAAAGTCATTACAGCTCACGACTGCCTGAACCGATCTGAACCAAATTTTAGTATGTTATACCACTATAAGTTGTCTACAAAACTGCAGCAATCCAGCTCGCTAAGTCGTCAGACTGACGAGATACAGGCCAAAACGCCCGCACGTGTCTTCGGCGCCTATTTTGCAGGTATAATTCGTGCTACCTGCAGCCTAGGGAGCCGAAATTTTGTCTGGGTAATACCGAAGGGCTTGCCTATCTACGTGTCAAGTTTTAGCCATTTGGCCCTCTGGACGGGCGAAAACGGAGAATTTGTTGTTGCTCTGGCACACGTGAGACCGCGCGGTAAAATGGGAAAAAGTTTGAACGATTGCAGTTTCCGCCAGCGACATCCAATTTTGATCATATTTAGAAAATTTGTACCTTGTGTTGGCTAGTTTGCACAGGCCAAATTTCAGTCTATTCTGGCTTGTGGTTATCGAGTTACTGGGGTGCTGTTTTTCTACTGTAAAGTACAGTAGCTGGTGTGAACCCATTTCCAGTCGAAAAACAGCACCCCAGTAACTCGACAACCACAAGCCAGAATCGACTGAAATTTGGCCTGTGCAAACTAGCCAACACAAGGCACAAATTTTCTAAATATGATCAAAATTGGATGTCGCTGGCGGAAACTGCAATCGTTCAAACTTTTTCCCATTTTTTCGCCGCGCCTCAGCGCGGCGATGTGTATATATACAGATGACGATGTGTAGTCCGCGAACTTTTTTGTCCAGCCGAAGTAAAACACGTGACAGATGGCGTCAGGTAGAGTCGATGTCGCCGATTACGGATCCGATGATATTAGCTGTTGCTATTTTCAGAATGAAGGTGGGTGTAACGTTTGAAGTTTGAAATTTTTCGACAAATTATCTCTATTTGCAATGCTACGGTGCTTACGGGGCATATCACGTGCTATAGCACCGTAGTCTGCTGAATAGACGCCAACTGAGAGTATAAGAGCGCCGTTTTGAGAAACGCTGTGATGCGACAGCATGGCGTAGGTGGGAAAGCCGCCGGATCGCGCGCAAAAACGTGCGAGCCGACCGAGGTTCAATCCTCGGCGACCATTTTGCTTTTTTGCAGCGCTTTATTCTGGTTTTGTCATTTACGTTTTGACACCGAATAGCCAAACAATTATCGGCGTAGCGGGTTCTGGTTTCTCCACGTCAGCAAAATGTTTTACATAACCTTAAATCTCTGTGTCCAATGCTACCGGTAGCGAGTTTCGTTGAAGACTCTACCTGCGCTCACACCACCACCCCGTCGATTGGCATCTTGTCACACGATGGCGTCGATAACACCCAGCAAACTGTTGGCGTCCGTTTCTGTTGCTGAGTCATTCGTAGTCGCGTCCGGTTGCTCCAAAAGTGGGCCAAGTTGTTTGCCGAGTTCAGACGCTAGCAAGTTTCCATGTTTGGCAAATTTTTTTGTTGGATGTGAGGATTTCACACAGCTAGTAACTTTAGATGAACGGCGTCGTATCATGCCGATAACATATAGCGAACGCGGCGATATCACTGATCACTTCGATCAGCTGTACAGACAACCGTATCGTGGTAATAGCTGCACTTGGTTTATAGCAGACGTTCTCAAGCTAATTTCTCCAGATGCGGCTAATGATGTGTATTAAGTTCACTATGCTGTTCACCAAGATGGGACAGACACAAAGTATAGGTTGAACTTTTTACACACACAGCTTGTTCCGCGCGGTCTCACGTGTGCCAGAGCAACAACAAATTCTCCGTTTTCGCCCGTCCAGAGGACCAAATGGCTGAAACTTGACACGTAGATAGGCAAGCCCTTCGGTATTACCCAGACAAAATTTCGGCTCCCTAGGCAGCAGGTAGCACGAATTATACCTGCAAAATAGGCGCCGAAGACACGTGCGGGCGTTTTGGCCTGTATCTCGTCAGTCTGACGACTTAGCGAGCTGGACCGCTGCAGTTTTGTAGACAACTTATAGTGGTATAACATACTAAAATTTGGTTCAGATCGGTTCAGGCAGTCGTGAGCTGTAATGACTTTGCACATTTTTTTCGGCGGTTTTTCAAAATCCTTAAGGAATTGGAAATCAGGGGGTCGGGAGAATCGCTATAACTTTTGAACGGCTTGATGAGGAGTCGCCATACTTACAGGTTATCATAAGGACATGTCCTTCTATCGAATGCAATTGGAACGGGAAAAATCGCTTGAGAAGCAAAAAAGTCGAAATTTTACTGTACGGCGGTTTTTCAGTGCGTCATGAAAACTTTTTTTTTCATTTGTGCGCCCCTGAGCCACTCGGGGAGTGCTATCGAATGGTACCACACTTGGGTACATTTTCCACAGGAGTAACAAGATAATAGCGAACAAGCTTAGAGTAAAAACTGGGTACCCGATGATGGTTGATTGGCACTGTATAGTGTGTCGTGCATTTGAGGAGTATATTCCATAGAGTGTCAGAATAGTAAGTTGAGCATTTCTTCGGGGAGTATCGCCGCAGTTACCTAGAGTTTCCACAGAAAGTTTGTGCCATTGTTGGGCAATCGATGACTGTAAGGCGCATTGGTGGGTACTGATCCATAAATGGATCAGGAATGTTCGCCGCAGGTTCACTTTGGAATGAGGAGAGTCTAAATGGGACGACGCCCTTTTCTTTTGGGTCACAAATGCGGGTGGTTGCGATACCGTTGCTGTAGATTGCAGAACCGAAATCTGCCATATTTGAAAAAAACCTTGAAAATATATCTAATTTCGTGAATTCTAAAATCGAAAACTGCTGTATAATCACTTGACATACTACGCCCGATTCATCCACGCAAAGATATTTTGAATTTTAAGTTGTTTGAAATTGTCATAAAACTTGTGAAATGTGAAACGAAATTGTGAAATTTTGAGAAAAACCTTGAAAATATCCCTAAATTCGTTAATTATAAAATATAGAACTATTTGCTAAATAGTTGACAGACCATGCCCGACACAACCATGGAAAGACATTCTGAAATTTAAGCTATTCGAAATTGTCGAAATTTGGGAATTTTAGCAATACCCTTGAAAATATACCTAATTTCGTTAATTGTAATATTTGAAACTATTTGACAAATACTTGGTAGACTATGCTCGATACATCCGTGCAAAGAAGTTTTGAAATTTAAGCTGTTTGAATTTGTCGAAATTTGGGAATTTTGACAAAACCCTTGAAAATATCCCTAATTTCGTTAATTAAAAAATCTGAAACTATTTGATAAATACTTGGCAGACTATGCTCGATACATCCGTGCAAAGAAGTTTTGAAATTTAAGCTGTTTGAATTTGTCGAAATTTGGGAATTTTGACAAAACCCTTGAAAATATCCTTAATTTCGTTAATTAAAAAATCTGAAACTATTTGATAAATACTTGGCAGACTATGCTCGATACATCCGTGCAAAGAAGTTTTGAAATTTAAGCTGTTTGAATTTGTCGAAATTTGGGAATTCTGACAAAACCCTTGAAAATATCCCTAATTTCGTTAATTATAAAATCTGAAACTATTTGATAAATACTTGGCAGACTATGCTCGACACATCCGTGAAAAGAAATTCTGAAATTTAAGCTGTTTGAAATTGTTGAAATTTAGGAATTTTGACAAAAACCTTGAAAATATCCCTAATTTCGTTAATTATATTTGCTGATACTATTTGCTAAATACTTGGCAGACTATGCTCGATACATCCGTGCAAAGAAGTTTTGAAATTTAAGCTGTTTGAAATTGTCGAAATTTGGGAATTTTGACAAAAACCTTGAAAATATTCCTAATTTCGTAAATTCCAAAATCCGAAACTATGTCACAAATTCATCGCGTAGTATGCCCTTTCCATTTCAGCAAAAACTTTGCCGATACGACTTGTAAATAAAAGTGTCATTTTGACATTTTTATATTTTAATTGTAAATATCTCGAAATAGCGAAATTAGCAACAGAAACGGACATCGACACGTTACTCAGCGCATTCGACTCTATTGGGTGGCACTAACCGTCATGTCTAGTTTTGTGACACACACACACACACACACACACACACAGACAGACAGACACACGAACGGACAATAGCGTCCGTATATATACTCGCCGCCCTGGGGGGCGGCGAAAACAAGCTGTGTGTGTAAAAAGTTCAACCTATACTTTGTGTCTGTCAAATGTTGGTGAACAGTATAGTGAACTTTGTACACATCGTTAGCCGCATCTGGAGAAAGTGTCTTGAGAATGTGTACCTTAATGCCAAGTGCAGCTATCCCCACGATACGGTTGTCTGTATAGCTGATCTGAAGCTCAGTGATATCGCCGCGTTCGCTATATGTTATCGGCATGATACGACGCCGTTCATCTGATGTTTCCTACCTGTGTGAAAACGTCACATCCAACAAAAAAACTTGCCGAAAGTTTGGTGCGAGCGAATTCCTGTGTTCAGCGTACGCATTTCTGTTTCCGAGGGCACATTCATCATTATCATCAACAAACAGCAGTTCTGACCATCAGACAAAAATCTCGATTTTGACATTTATTTAAAATTTCATTGAAATTTAAATTTATTAAAAATGTAAACCTATGTCACAAGTTCTTATTGGCATACGACCTTACCATTTCCGCGTTCAAATTCGTCAAAGAACGACGTTCTATTTTTGCTGATTTATGGAATTTTGAAAAATAATTACGTATTTCTACTAATTTCATATTTGCAAAAAATTTCTCTTGCATTACAAATTATCCGCAGTCCATGCTCCTTCCATTTCTGAAGAAATTTCGCCGCTATATCATCAGGTGAAAAAGTCGATTTTCGACATTTAAATATTTTGATTGAAAATATCTCGAAATTCCAATTTTTAAAAACTGCAAGACTATGTCACAAATCCTTATTGGCATACGACCTTTCCATTTCTGCATTCACATTCGTCAATAAACGGCGTTGTATTTTAGTCAATTTATGCAATTTTGACAAATAATCGCGTATTTCTATCAAATTCCACATTTGCAAAAAATTTCTTTTGTGTTACAAATTATCCGCGGTCCATGCTCCTTCCATTTCTGAAGAAATTTCGCGGCTAGCGCATCAGACGAAAAAGTCGATTTTCGACATTTTCGAATTTTATTGCGAATATCTCGAAAATGCGAAATTAGCAACACAAACGGACACCGGATCCGTACTCAGCGACCTCGACTCTACTT
>JASAMZ010006785.1:0-10684 GCA_030248115.1 Linhomoeus sp. GSCO2_2 | reverse complement strand
ATGTGGTACTTCGTTCGTTACGTATTGCTCGTTCATTTACGGCACAGATTTCGTTAAAAGGTGTCTACTGTTGTGTACATATGTAGGAAGATTGCAAGCAAATTGACCATTGGTATGAAAGCTATGTAGCTGCCGCCTCTTCCTTACCGATTGCCCTCCAAGTTTGTTGATTAAATTAACTTAAATTTTACTGTAACACGATTAGCCATTACGTGAACGTCTGGATTAGGTGCCACTGTCTCGACTGGGTTGCGTGTCAAAGTGTCTGTCATTCTGATAGAAATGGCCATCAATTCAATCGACTCTACTTTATGGACTTCTGACTGAATACCTAACTGAATGCGCATCGATACAATCTGTCGGAGTGAAGGTTTCACATGTCATATTTGCCTTAAACTTTTGGGTTTCTTTCTGTAACTGGCCCGTTCTGTGAAACTCGCTTAGTAACGCTTGACTTTGCTCTGACATCTCCTTGCTGGAAGAACATCAATGCCCCAACCCAATACAGACTACAACCCAAAAATTCACAAAAATCACAAAGTTCCTCAAATTCCCCCAAAATCCCAACAAAATCCAGTCGATCGCCGTGGCCATGGAGAAGGGCTGGGACTGCGCCGTCTGCCTGAACATCGTTCTCTGCGCCCTCTTCTACATCCCTGGGATGATACACGCCATCTGCGTGGTCATGGGCAGCTGCTGACCCGACCCCCGCGCCCCCGTGGAGTGGAGATTGATGGATGAAGAGTGGTGATTGGTCCGGGTTGTGATTGGTATACTGTACATCCTCTAATAAAGTTGGTGGTGGAGGGCTATATATTCCAAAAGAGGGGGGTGGGGGGGGGGGGGGTGGGTGGGAACTATATTCCAAAAGAGGGGGGGGGGGGGGTGTTGCTTTGAGGATTTACGGTATGTCAGCATCGGAGGGGGGGGGGGGGCGGCTTCCACCCCCCCCCCCCCCCTCCATTTCGTCTCACTAAATACAAATAATACTTTTGCCTTCGCCAAACTTTTTTGCAAGTCCACCCCCCCCCCCCCCCCATTCCATCCCTCCCACCGGCCCTCTCAGGCTTGTGATTCAAACGTCTGGCTTTCTCATGCAATACAGTTCGGTTTCTCTGCATGTCTTGCGTTCGACTCCGCTGTAAACAACGTCAACTTCTGAAATCCAAATGTCACACTCGAGCCCAAATCGAAATAGAGCCAATTCATAATGGCATTGCGATACAGCGCTATTATAAGATCCTCATTGAAACTGCTGAAACCTACGCAACCTTGTACGCACTTTTCCGAAGTAAGCACAGCTATGTCAAACAAAACCCAAACGATTTGTCTTATGGCCATCCCGCCGCCATAAAGGAGCGACGGCCTAACAACAGCAGAGATTGCATAACGACGGGTGGCGCTCAATTGAAGTGATTGTCTGTTGTTAGTCCGTATTCCGCAAAGCCCACTAGCTTCCTATTCTGACCGAATTTTGACACCAACCAACCAAGCCGTTAGACTATTGTGTAGACCTAGTGTCCAATAGTGTCACAGTATTGGCAAATTTGTGTGATCATGAGAAGCAAACAGGTAGCTAGCTACATTTCCTATACGCAAAGAAATGGGAGGGGCGGGGAGAATTAGTCCGCCGTTGAATAATTCAAATCGCGCGGGCGCGGCGCGAAAAATCTCACAAATGCGAGAAGAAACAAGCCGAAAGCCTAAACGAAGCGACGAAAGGAAAGACGTCGCAACAAATTAGGGTCGCGTAAGGACTGACTTGTCCGTCTCAAGAGCGGGCAAAAGCGATTTTCCGCTAGAGAGAGGCCACTCGGCGGTAAATAATCGGACGGGCAGACAGCGAAAGGCGAACAATGACCGGCGATAGAGCGAGAAGAGACTAACTGAGAGGTTGGGGGCGTGGCCAGGATTCGTCTCGACCAATCAGCGTCGAGCAGCGGTGGGGGGGGGGCTATTGAGTCAACGACGACGCGCCGAAAGGTGATTACGCCAAGAGGGATCTCAAACAGGTGCCGTCGTCTGTCCGTCCGCCTCTGAGGTCAGTGACAGTTGCGCGAGCGCACGCGCGGAGTCTGATCGATTGAGTGGAAATCGATAGATATACGAGCGAACGGGCTCTGAAAAGACCAACGCAACAAAAGACGGCGACAATGGAAGCGAACGGCGCCGGCGGCGCCAAATTTGCGGCGAATCGAGTGGATAGTTTGAGAGGAGAAAGTGACAGGCGATCTTAGACGAATCGGCATAGAAATTGGGCGGAGTGAAAGGTCATTGCAGCGGCTATAGATACAGCAGATCCCCTACCAATATTATGCCCTTTTAGCTTCCTTTGAAGCCACACTACACTTTCATAGATCGCGCACAAATCTGTCTATAGTCTCACTCTCAGCAATATTTCCCCTGTGGCAGAAAAGCAAAAGGCATAGCGAAGGCAAAGCGGCATCCAATAGGTGTAGTAGCTCAGAAATACACGGGCGATTGGCTTCTAAATGAAATAGGACGCCCTTCGGCCAAACACTGTCTTAAGTAGACTGACAACGACCCACCCAACAGTCTGCCTTTGTATTTGACTCAATTTATCGAAACCGCCCTCTCACTTGGACTAAGAAATAGCGAAGACTGTGCTATACTGTATTTAGGTATGCACGAAGAACCCGAGTCTGAATGGTATTCTGTGAAGCGTGCCTTGTGGCGCAACGGCAGACGGGAGTCGAGACGCGTGCTAAATTTAGGCAGTCGTCGGCTAAGCAAGGCCAACGTTTGCAGAAGCGACACTGATAAACTCATGCTGCGCTACTCATAGCTCGACGCGCAAGCGCGCTCGTCAAACGGCAAATGACGCACTGCGCAGTAGTACGCACTTTCACAATTTGCGCACGCTTGCGCGCGCGCAAATCACCTGACCTGTTTATCGATTTCTTGCTTCTCGAGCAGTGTAGCTTCAAGCCACGCCGGGCAACGAACTTTGTTTTGTCTTCGCGAAGGACCAATGACTTTCTAACTCTTTCGTCTTTAGGGCAGCTTTAAACTACTTTGAGAGCCGGCGACTTCTCACTTCGATCGTTTCGCATGCGACAGAGAATTTGAAATGCCAAGGCAGAGGCGCGCGCCATTTATATTGGCGGTACCGTCATTCGACATTCCTTTCATACAGCAGGCGCCGTTTGGGTGTTTGTTTAAAGGCACAAGCGTCAAACACAAACATTGTCGATCAATCGGCTATGTACGGTGGTGAGTTTACGACGACGACAAAAGGCACTCGACGCAGATTTTAAGTTTCACCTGATCACCGAAGGCTTATGGCGGCGCGCCTTCGGAGCACTGTTGTCGAAAACACTAAGCATCAGCGCCCCCACATGGGAGGAGAAAGGAAGAATAGGACGGCGGGCGCTGGCGCTGGCGTTTATAGCGTGACGTAGGTACGAAGCATGACGGACGCTCGCAGAGTCGACATATTTGGTCAGTTCAGCTGTGCTGAGCAAAACTCCGAGTTTAGTTTTACAACTGCAGAACCTTGCACCCACCCACACCACCACAAACCCAAAACGCGAAAACACCCTCTAGCCCAGACGTCTAGGCAAAATGGAACAAAGGAATTAGAGGGTGAGGGTGGCAGACCTCAGAACATTGTCCGTTAGACAATACTGGTGTAGGTGGAGGGAAGAAAGCCTAGCAGCGGTCACCATAACAAGTTAGTGCACTTAGTGCACACGTGAAAGGTTTGACGAACCGTCTTTCACTACGTGGTGAAATTTGGGGTACAGCGCTACGGCTGACTAACACACTCTTACACAAGATGACTAAAGGACCGAGTGAAAGTGTAAAAGTGAGACGACAGTAGTTACCTCACCCCACTTAAGCGCGCGTTAAACTAAGGCGCGGCCTAGCACGCGCGCCGGTCGCCAAGAGGCGCAACACGCCGCGCCGAGGGCGCCAAAATTTGGCGCGCTTCCAAATCAGATTGACCCAAGCTGACCTGTTGGGGGGCGCCAAAACGAGCCGGGGAGGGGGAGGAGCAACCAGCCATTAATCCTGCGCTAATTAGCTCGTACGGGCCCTGTCAATCAAAACGCGCGTCCCTTCCCTAACGAGGACAATAAGACCAGACATTCGACTGCCCCTCCCCCTCGCGTGTTTGCCCAGCCGAGCGTGCGCAATCATAACGATATTTTCGACCCCCACCCCCCATACGCAATCTAATGGCGATTTACACAATGGATTCGGGGGTGAGACGCCGTCTTCGCACCTGCCAGCCGCGCGTACCCCCCAAATCCATTGTTGACGCGTTTGCCCCCCCCCCCCCACCCTCTTAGAGGTGTTAATTTCATTACCGAGCGCTCACGCAATGTGTTCTCG
Source organism: Linhomoeus sp. GSCO2_2 (assembly GCA_030248115.1). NCBI lineage: Eukaryota > Metazoa > Nematoda > Chromadorea > Monhysterida > Linhomoeidae > Linhomoeus > Linhomoeus sp. GSCO2_2. The sequence goes on along the minus strand of JASAMZ010006785.1, from coordinate 6,325 downwards.
AGCAGAATTTTAGTACTACCGCACGTAATAAAGGGGGGACTAACAGAAAATGCCTGTGGGGTGACTCCGACGTCGACCGCTGGCCGCGGCCGCCGATGAATATTTTACGACTTTTGGGCCCTCCGCTGGTGCCCCATTAAGACTGCGGAGGAATGGTCGTTGTTTTTGAGGGGGAGGGGGTGGTTTACAGCCCCTCCCCTTTCCCCACAGCTGTTGGATTGGCACAGTACGTACATACGCATGGGCTAGGGTAGCTACACAGAGGCACTGACGTATGTGCACACGGGACGAAAGAGTAACAGAGAGCGGGCCAAAAAACGTCTCGAAGACAAAAACTCGAGCGCGCGCGCGCTCTTGGGGCAACAAAACGAGAGCGCTTTTGTGAAAAGACACAAAGAGGCAGTGTTAGGACGAAACAGAGCGTCTCAGCGGGCCGATCGCCAAAAGTAACAGACACTGGGATGAGTGCCCAAACGGAGTGCGGGCGCAACAAGCTCCGGTATTAAAAAGTTGAGTTTGTATTCTGACTGACTTTGCAAAGAGTTGCGTTCTTTCTGTAGAGAGTGCGACAGTTCATCGCCCGCATGCTCCGCTTCATGAGCCCCCTCTTCGCAAGAGGGTATTGCATAGCAATATTGATTTCGCCCGCGATTTGGCTTTTAGAGAAAGAACATCCCTCTTTCAAGCAACGTTTTCAAAAAAAGTGACAAAAACTTGTAAAAGTGTTGGCAAACACTTGACAGAGCACAAAACAGCGCACTACGAGCAATCAAACCGTGTCGCACATCTGCATGTAGCAAACAGCGATCTTAGCGTCAAAATCGCGAGAATGGCGTTTTCCGCGGTGCGTGTTTGCGTAATTGAACAAACCTTTGTATCCGCATGAAAGAACACGTTGAGAGCTTTCGCCTGGCGTGTCGATTGCCACTCTACGACGCAAGACGAGCGAGTTAGAGCCGTTTTCGGCTTTTGCACCTTCAAGTTACTGCAACTCGCGAAATTCAAACTTTTGAGTTTCGACCAAAGGGAGAACAAATGATCAGTGAGTCGGGAGCTATCCAAAAAGCTCGAGATCGTCTCTCTACGACGCAAGTTGAGCGCGTTAGAGCCAGCTTAGTGTCAAAATGCCGAGAATGGCGTTTTCCGCGGGGCGTGTTTGCGTAATTGAAAAAACTTTTGCAGACGCTGAAAGAAAACGTCGAGAGCTTTCACCTGGCGTGTCGATTGCCACTCTACGACGTAAGACGAGCGAGTTAGAGCCGTTTTGTGCTTTTGCACCTTCGAGTTACTGTAACTCGCGAAATTCAAACTTTTGAGTTTCGACCAATGGGAGAACAAATGATCAGTGAGTCGGGAGCTATCCAAAAAGCTCGAGATCGTCTCTCTACGACGCAAGTTGAGCGCGTTAGAGCGAATTTAGCGTCAAACTGCCGAGAATGGCGTTTTCCGCGGTGCGTGTTTGCGTAATTGAAAAAACTTTTGCAGACGCATGAAAGAGCACGTCGAGAGCTTTCACCTGACGTGTCAATTGCCGCTCTACGACGTAACACGAGCGAGTTAGAGCCGTTTTGCGTTTTGACCTTCGGCTTACTGTAGCGCGCGCAATTCAAACTTTTGAATCTCGACTTCTCTTAGCGGAATGATCAGTGAGTCGAGACCTATTCGTAGAGCCCAAGATCGTTTCTCTACGTCTTTCCAACGCTGAGATCCGAGAGCGTTACGCACGCACGCACGTACGCACGCACGCACGCCGAGCTCTCGTATAGTCTCGCCCGCCTGAGGGCGGGCGAAAAAAACTGCCCAGGTTCATAATCGGTGCGCCAAACTCGCAACAAAAGGGGCGCTACGATGAAGGAAACTGTGAGCATCCAGTGCAAAGTACCGTACCCGTAAAGTACAGGGCCGCAACCGTAACCGTAGAGTGCAGACACGCAATACAGTGGCCGAACGGCTAAAGTGTTCCGCGCGGCGGCCTTTGTTCGCTCTTACGATTGTTGTTTGCGTTCGCCAATTGCGTGGGATTGCCCAAAAGTCACCAGAGAGCAATTAGGCGACCCTTGATTCCGCCCGCCCCATTAAGCGTACGACGGGTGAAGCACTTGAGTTCATTTCCTGTCAACCGGGGAGGGATCAAAGGGGGGGGGGGGGAGCCGGCCATTTGACCGCCCCCCCCCCCCCCCACGCCACGACGCTCCAGGGGGTGCTTCTGCCCCCCCCCCCCCCCCCTTCTGTGGAAGCCGCGCGCTAAGTGGCCTTAACCTCAGCGCAGAGGGCTCGGATTACTTTTCGGCTTTTGATGGCCGCTACTGACCGCCGCCTACTAATTTGGCCCCAGAAGAGGAGAAGAAACCCTTTCGCGCAAATATTGCACCCCCCCCCCCCCCTTGAGGGGTGTCGCTTACCGTTTGAAGAGGGGGGGGGGGGCTGGCGGGGCTAATTCTGAATGAGTCCACACCAAATTACTGAACGAGTCCACACCAAATTACTGAATGAGTCCACACCAAATTACTGAATGAGTCCACACCCTCTTTTCCGGCCGGATGTCAGCGGAAGTTACTGAATGAGTCCACACCAAATTACTGAATGAGTCCACACCCCCCCCCCCCCCTTCCCGCCCGACTTCAGCAGAAATTACTGAATGACTCTGCCACAGGCGATGGCCGTCTTCAGGCGATTGCCGTCTAGGCGGCAATCGCATGAAGCGTCAGACGATAGCCGTTCTTCCTTTTCTGAATTAGTTTCGGACACAGTGTATTCCCTCCAAATCAGGCTATGCTTAGGCTCGCCCTGCGCCCCCTTAGCCACCGGCTCAGGCCTACGATCTCCTCCTAGTATGCTTAACCGCCGGCTCAGGCCTACGATCTCCTCCTAGTATGCTTAACCGCCGGCTCAGGCCTACGATCTCCTCCTAGTATGCTTAACCGCCGGCTCAGGCCTACGATCTCCTCCTAGTATGCTTAACCGTCGGCTCAGGCCTACGATCTCCTCCTAGCATGCTTAACCGCCGGCTCAGGCCTGCGATCTCCTCCTAGTGTGCTTAACCGCCGGCTCAGGCCTACGATCTCCTCCTAGTATGCTTAACCGCCGGCTCAGGCCTACGATCTCCTCCTAGTATGCTTAACCGCCGGCTCAGGCCTACGATCTCCTTCTAGTATGCTTAACCGTCGGCTCAGGCCTACGATCTCCTCCTAGTATGCTTAACCGCCGGCTCAGGCCTACGATCTCCTCCTAGTATGCTTAACCGCCGGCTCAGGCCTACGATCTCCTCCTAGTATGCTTAACCGTCGGCTCAGGCCTACGATCTCCTCCTAGCATGCTTAACCGCCGGCTCAGGCCTGCGATCTCCTCCTAGTGTGCTTAACCGCCGGCTCAGGCCTACGATCTCCTCCTAGTATGCTTAACCGCCGGCTCAGGCCTACGATCTCCTCCTAGTATGCTTAACCGCCGGCTCAGGCCTACGATCTCCTACTAGTATGCTTAACCGTCGGCTCAGGCCTACGATCTCCTCCTAGTATGCTTAACCGCCGGCTCAGGCCTACGATCTCCTCCTAGTATGCTTAACCGCCGGCTCAGGCCTACGATCTCCTCCTAGTATGCTTAACCGCCGGCTCAGGCCTACGATCTCCTCCTAGCATGCTTAACCGCCGGCTCAGGCCTACAATCTCCTCCTAGTATGCTTAACCGCCGGCTCAGGCCTACGATCTCCTCCTAGTATGCTTAGCCGCCGGCTCAGGCCTACGATCTCCTCCTAGTATGCTTAGCCGCCTGCTCAAGCTTACGATTTACGCGTTCGGTGTGGACTCGTTCAGTAATTTGGTGTGGACTCGTTCAGTAATTTGGTGTGGACTCGTTCAGTAATTTGGTGTGGACTCGTTCAGTAATTTGGTGTGGACTCGTTCAGTAATTTGGTGTGGACTCGTTCAGTAATTTGGTGTGGACTCGTTCAGTAATTTGGTGTGGACTCGTTCAGAACCCACCGGCTGGCGGCAGGAACAAAGGGCCATCCTAAGCGGTGACTGTCGCCCTTTGTCAAGAGCCGGGGAACACTCGTATTGCGCTCGTATTTCCCGCGCGCGAGCGGGGCGCTTCCCTTTTTCGGTTGGGGGGGGGGGGGGGGGGGGGGTTCGGCCGAACAATGGCAAGTACCCCCTATTCGCGCGCCGCTACCTGCCTATTTGCGAAGAGACGACGACTTGTTATTGAGACGCCGCTAAGCACCCTATTGACAAAGGAGGCGCCCCACCAGACAAGCTGTCTCGCTCTCACACCAGAATGGGGGGGGGGGGGGGGGGGGTGGAGTCACAAAGGAACTTCTCAACGGGGGGTGGGGGGGGGGTCGTCGATTTCACAACAAAGAAGGAAGGGGCGCCGTCTGATAAGCGCGCCGGCGCGTCGTCGCGGTTTCTATTTGCGCGACGGTTGTCACAGACACCGGACGACGCCCTACGGCAAAGATTCGCTGTCGTCTGCCAGGAACAACGAACGAAAGTGGCGTGTCATGGAAAGAGGAAGAGACTACAGGCGGGGAGACACTCTACCCCACCCCCCCCCCCCCCCCGCTGCTTTCGACGCGCCAAACTAAGAATAGCGCGCTGCGTTCGCCGCGCGTTATTTCGGGATGCTTCGTCAAACGCAGCGGGGAGCCAAATGCAAGAAGGCAACTTGGACGCGTTTGAACGCGTTCAAAACTATCGCATATGGCAATCGCTTAGGATTACGGTAGCGCGCGCATTTGCGCACTAAACACGCGCCACAGGCGGAGTAACATTCTCTCTCGGCACGTAATTGCGTCATAAGTGTTTTCGAGCCTAGTACCAGGCTCGCAAACATTCCACAACCTAATGCGCGGCTGTCGTCTGCTTGTCAGTTCGAAGGAATGCCACAATGCTTTTTCGCCCATCCCCTTCACAGCTGTGTGTGTGTCTGTGTCCAGTGTAGCTGCGAAACGACACCGGCCGAATCGCCATTCTGGGCGCCGCGACCACAGTTTTGTCTGGCTCGATGATTGATGCTGTAGGGATCGCCTAGAGTAGACTACTGCGTCTCTTCTGACAGTTCTCAGTATCCTATGACTACCTGGCAAAGAAATCTATCTACTCCCACGGAATTATTAGAAAAGAGAGTTCTTACAAACGGTAATTCCAAACAAGGTGGCTAAAACATGCTCCTATGTCCTTCTCCAATCTCCCAGCTGGCCTTCGTCTTTTACTTCTTTATGTATCTTCCCATAAATGCCAAGAATCAAAATATCACGTTGGTTGTGTGGTATCACGCAAATTCGGCTAACGAACGAACTCGGTTCAGTATGCGTGCGTGCGTGCGTGCGTGCGTGCGCGCGTGCGTGCGTGCGTGCGTGCGTGCGTGCGTGCGCGCGTGCGTGAGCGCGTGCGTGCGCGCGTGCGTGCGTGCGTGCGTGCGTGCGGTCGTGCGTGCGTGCGTGCGTGCGTATTTCAGAATTCAAAGTCGCTGACAAAAGCCGGCGGTGAAAACCACAACAGAATTCACCGCTTTCTTTTCCGGCCGCAGAATAAATTCACTCTTCTGAAGCACAACGCACTATAACCTGTCGCTCTAACAACCAACGGGTAACCCAGTTCCACTTTAAGCTTGTTTCGTGGATGATAATAGCTTGTTTCCGCTTGGCGAGTAGAAGAACTACAAACCGGGAGGTACTAAGCCACACCACGAAGCGAGCCATCTGAACTACCCTTGTTAGTCTAGTCTAGTATTGACGATGACAAACCAGCGTGACAGAGGAGTCGCGAGTTGAAACAAACATTTTAACACCCAATCTGGGCGGCGATTTCTTCAGCGTTGGCAACGAATTTCACTTTCTCTTTTGGCAAATGGCCCATCAAGTGTGCAGGGTCTCCCTCCGGAAGAACGACTATCATCTTCTCCACCGCTGCTATTACGCTTTCAAGCGTCGGCTTGAATTTGGAGACGTCCAGGTTGGCCGAAGCGACCAGGATACTGTACTTTCTGTTCGGGCGAGCCCGTAGGGACTCGGCTATCTCCTGGCTCTGGTTGGCCCCTTGTAGATTGTGAACGCACTCGAGGAATTTGCCAGAGTAACCGTAACATACAAGAAGAAAGTATTCGATGCCGTACCTTTGTGCACTCCGTTGATCGCTTCATTGCGCGTGACAGCCGTGAAGGCGCCAAGCAGGTCTTGTGGATCAGTCAGTCGATGAACCGTAGCCGCGTCACGCTCATGAGACAGTCGCACAAAGGCCATACGACTCAGGTTGTTGCCTAGCTTGCTCAAGGCGTCAACTGTTGCGACAACATGGCCGAACTGTCGTACGGAGTCCACCTCATGCAG
>JASAMZ010006781.1:0-14488 GCA_030248115.1 Linhomoeus sp. GSCO2_2 | reverse complement strand
GTCATTACGGTTTGACTACGTGCTAAATGGGCGCTTCTCACCACGCACAAACCGTTCAAAAACCCATTCAAACTCCATCCAGAACCAAAACTAACACGAATCAAAAACTCCACCGCGGAAAACCCCAGAATCGACATACTACACAATTAGCTTTAAAAACCAAAAATTTACAAATTCAAATTTCCCGCCAATACCGTACGTTGGAGGAGTAGCCATGGCCGCCTCCGACGAAGGGCTTCCCAGCCTCACAAAGTCTGCCCGCGTTGTATAGAGTGGTTGGTTCGAATTTGCATCACGACGTCGGCGATTTAGTGTACATGCCCTGAATGTATGAAAATTTTACAAAACTCGTGCAGAATTCTTGAAAGAAAGTGAAGTACTTAAAATCTGCACAATTAGACCCATCTTGGCGCAAAACGTCGAAATAAGAGCAAAGCTTTGCCCAACTCCTCAGTGCTTTTCATTTAAAACTGCGCATAATTTTTGTTTTGCAAAATTTACCTGAAAATCGAAAATCCTCTGGTTGAACTGCTTTCTCTTTCAAGTCAGGAATGGTCTGGTTGAAGCAGCCCTCAGCCAGGCCCACCATCTAAAATACAAAAAAATACTATAAACTACTACAAATACTATCTGATGATTTACCACAAAATACCTGAGCCGCAATGCCAATTCTACCGCCGTTGGCTCACAACAGGACAGACCTTGCAACGGACAGACCTTGAACGGACAGATCACGCAACAGGACATTACGGCCATTGACGACTACATTCATGCTATTCAGATCTCAGGAATTCTTCTGCAACGGAACGGCTGGTGCTTAATAAGTTTGTATTGCTTTGGCCGAACTGCTATTTGAAATTAGGTGTGTGAGTAATTTTGGGAAAGCTTCCAAAGTTCTAAGACACGAACAGTTGTAGAATCCAATCATGAAGTTTTCGTCGTCGCCCCCTAGACCGCACGTTTTACCAAGGGACCCTCTTAATCAGACGAGCAGATTCCTTCTCGAAAGTCCATGGCGAATACTTCACTCCCTTATGGGCAAAGCAGGCCTTGCAACAGCACATGGCCTTCGGTCCTGAATGTGGTGAAGTTTGAGCTCAATCTCTAGCGTCACATGTAGAGTGAGCGCCTAATGTTGTTCGGGGTATATTACTGTACATTGGGTACTGGTGCCATCCTAATGTATTTCCCACTGACAAGATACGGACAGACAGGAGTTTGGTTCTAAAAACAGTAAACACCCTCGATCTGCAGTCGACTTCAGTCATTACTCGACAACTGAAGTATCAACATTTGTCAGCCGGATAGCGAGTGCTTCTATACTTAGCCATCTTGTTCGTCTGTAGGTCTAGAGCCTAGACACCTACCTACTTCAGTATGTATGTAGCGCCACCAGTTGCTAGTAATTAGTCTTAAGTTCGCGCGCCAGACAACAGTTGGCTAGGGCTAGGGAGAGCTCTGGGGTTCCGTTCTTGGATTGGAAATGTGGAGTGTGAGGCAAAGAAAGCAGGAAAACATTCAAAGCCCCACCACACGGGACAACGTTTCTGTCGTTAAATTCGCATATGCATGCGTAAGGCAAAATAGGTGAGTCTTTTACATAAACACCGGATATACCCCTTGCATATCGTCTGCAAATTTCGTCAAAATCGGTTGCTTCGGTCCGAAGAGTCTAACACCTTTGGGGACAACCCTGTACAACGCTTAACGAATAGTGGCCTACTGTACCTGCTAAGCCGGCCGATATATCTCCTTCCATCGCTCCGCAGTCTTTGGAGCCGACTGGTGTACCGCCAGTGATGTACTTGCGATTGGTGTATCGGCAGGTCGCTCGCTTCGCCCGGCCAAGCACCAAATCTGCCGCTTCTGAAACCACCTTCGAATGAAGTTTTGGTATTCTGGAGCAGATTAGCGGTGAACTACACACTTTGAGAAACGCAACCAAGCTGAAGATAAAACTTTTATTGTGCCAGTATGTGTTGGTGTTAGCGATAGCACTTGTACGCTGCGCAACACGATTAATAGGCAATATGGCGAGCCAGAATCTAGACCTTCAGTGGTTCCTTCAGGAATCACTGGCTGGGCCACAGATAACTTTTCATCCAGCTTCAGTCCGTTCATCTTCCTTCTTTCCTCAGGGGTCTGAATGTACATTTCCTTTTCATGTTTAGTTTTGAACTTACGTGCCTACAGTAATCCGCTATCACCCACCAAAACAGAGAGCCGATTGACGACGGCGTCGTATTGCCGGTTGGGGTGGGAGTTTTGTTTATCGACAACCCTCTTGAAGCCTTTGTAACTGTTAAACCTCTGCAGCTCTTCGCCAGACGACATGGAGGAAGTGTCGCCTGTGCCAATGTATTGCGTTTTGGTTTTACAATTCATATCTTTGTACGGAAATGAAACTTCCAATTAACCCATTTTCGCCGAGAGCAGCTCCCTAAAGTCGGCGTCGTCGGCCACTTCACAGCCATCCGTTCCACCTCTAAAATTTATAATTGCGTGTGTTAGTCTTGGGTCGGTATTTGTGAGCTGGAGCGGTATTCATGCAGTGTCTGAGTCACTTATTTGAATTTAGTGTTAGCAACAGCAAGTTAGCGCCATCACAGTTTACAGAAGACGAAGCGACAGTCGACTTGAAGACTACGTGATGCATCACGACTACCGGGTTTTTCCGCTTAAGCGCCCCCGGGGCACTTGCGTTGAAATGGGTCCTGAGACGACCTAAAGTTGGCGCCATCTAAGCGCCCCGGGGCGCTAAAACGGAAAATGCTCTAAAAGTGTGTCGGAGAGTTAAGGTAACTTATTATGGCTTTCTGTGCATTTATAAGGTTCTCTAAGTGTCCAACCGACAATTTCCAGCCCCAAAGGCATCACATCGGGCAGTTACACTCGAACTTCAAAACAAAATGAGGCCCTGTAACTCGGTGTGAGCGACCTACACAGCTTCCTCAACCTCTGCCAAACCACATATATGCGCGATTTGAGCAATTTGCAGCTTCACATATCACTAAAGCTTGCCTAACATTGGTCTGAGATGTGATGCTTTTGCAATATTCCAAGCTTTCTCGGGTAATTTACCCGTCGGACCCGCTATTTTACTGCCATCGTGGCGAAAAACTTTGGCACCACGTAAGCGCCCCGGGGCGCGTATGTGGGGGTGGAATCCTCGTTAGCGCCCCGGGGCGCTTATGCGGGGGGGGGGGGCCCTTAAGCGGAAAAACCCAGTACAAATTACATAATTCTTGCGTTTCGCACTCATGCCTTCAGTTCATCATCAGACAGTCCGTAACCCTTTATGAACAATTGGACACATGTGTCTAAAGCAGCCTGCGACACCTGAGGTTCCCGGATGTCTCACCCTGCCAAAAGTTACGTAACCTCTGGCGGAGGGGCAGCGAAGGCAAGTACGCGCCCACAACTTTTACTCCATCCACTGAACCGATCTTCGCCAAATTTGGAGTTTGATCAATTTGCGATAAGATTCCATAGTGTGCCAAATATCTCTCAATTTTTCGCCGCGCCTCAGCGCGGCGGGTGTATATATACGGATGACAATGTGTGTGTGTGTGTGTGTGTCTGTCTGTCCGCGCATCGAAATAAGATGTGTGACATATGTGGTCAAGTAGAGTCAAGGTCGCTGGGGGTACGGATCCAGTGTTCGTTCCTGTTGCTAATTTCGCATTTTTGAGATATTCGCAATTCAAATTCCAAAATGTCGAAAATCGACTTTTTCGCCTGATGAGCTAGCGGCGATATTTCTTCGGAAATGGAAAGAGCATAAACCGCGGATAATTTGTAACACAAAGCAATTTTTTTGCAAATGTGGAATTTAATAGAAATACACGATTATTTATCAAAATTCCATAAATTGACACAAATAGAACGTCATGTAATGACGAATATTAATGCAGAAAAGTAAAGGTCGAAAGCCAATAAGAAATTGTTACATGGTGTTACAGATCTTAAAAATTGCAATATAGAGATATTAACAATTAAAATACGAATATTTCGAAAATCGACTTTTTCACCGGAATAGCTAGTGACGAAATTTCTTCAGAAACGGAAAGAGCACAGACCGCGGGTCATTTGTAACACTAAGGAATTTTTTTGGAAATGTGGATTTTAATAGAAATACACGATTATTTGTCAAAATTCCACAAATTGACACGAATAGAACGTCATTAATTGACGAATATGAATGTAAAAATGGATAGATCGTCCGCCAAAAAGAATTTGTGACATGGTTTTGCAGTTTTGAAAAATTGCAATTTAGAGATATTTACAATCAAAATACGAAAATGTCGAAAATCGACTTTTTCACCCGATTAGCTAGCGACAAAATTCATCAGAAATGGCAAGCGCATAGACAACGGATAATTAGTATAATAAGAGAATTCTTGCTATGTAACGTTAAATTTTATAGAAATTTTCACAATTTAGATAGAAATGCCAAAATTCCATAGTTGCCAAGACTGTTGTTCATTGATGAATGCCAACGCAGAAATACGTACACCAAACGGAATTCCTGGTAGAGGACGACTGCACCAAACATTTGGCAACTTTTTGTTCGATGTGGCGTATTCACGCAGGTATAAAACTTCAGATGAACGGCGTCGTATCATGCCGATAACATACAGCGAACGCGGCGATATCACTGAGCTTTAGATCAGCTGTACAGATAACCGTATCGTGTGAATAGCTGCACTTGGTTTGCGGCACACGTTCTCAAGATATCTTCTCTAGATGCGGCTAATGGTGTGTGTAAAGTTCACTATACTGTTCACCAAGGTTTGGCAGACACGTTGTATTGGTTGAACTTTTTACACACACAGCTTGTATTCAGTACATCCCGAGAAGTAAATTTCGTGGTAGACCTGCCCTTGCCTTTGCTGCTCTCTGCCGGAGGTTACGTAACTCCCTGTAGCCTGGGACATTTGGCAACATGGAAGTTACATAACTCCAGTAACATTTCGTTCATAACGGGATACACGCACTTCTTCCAAGTTGCGCAAGTTGCACAATTTAATAAATTTTGCAGTCCTGTTCATCATCAACCATTCCATAGACCTTCGCCAACCTTTGCACGTGGTACAACACATCATCTTGTTCCACCTGCCAACGTATGAACTCTCATCGCAAGCCATGCCCTTTGGCCTGCTCTGACACCATCCCGTCCACATGTCGCGACATTGGAATGGGAATAGACGGGCAGCGGCAAAATTTCCAAAATTCAAAATCGCGAAAATCGCCACGGATTTCATGATGGCAAGACAACAATACAATATTCGTTTCTGTCGAAGGTGGTTTTGTCGCAATTAGACACACGTGGTTGCGGTACGCTTTTACTGTTGCGCGCCCTCTATGGAACAGCTGGGCAAACGTTACCGACGTAGAAATGTTGGACTTTTGACACGCTTTCGCCGCTAACTATTGGCATTGTGTCCGAGAAATCCACACCCTCCTTTCTCCCCTTTGCTTTCGCGTGGTAATGTCACGACCATTCAAGATAGCTGAATATTGCGTGAATTCAATTAATGAAAACGAGCCACCATGTGGTAGAAATAACACATTAGCTAACCAATTAAATGCCTTGACATTTGCTTATTGCAAAATTCTTTCTTGTTTAGGAGTTCCGGCGACTGCAGAGCGACCAGCGCTGCGAAGCATCCTCAGCTACACAGCGCTACGCGGCCTCCTCACTGAGTCTTTTGAGACTGACGGGCTGTTTTGTCTTGCTGGCCGCCGGTTGTCTACTGTCTTTTGCGTTATTGGTGTGCGAGATATTGTTAAGAATATGAAGAACTAGCCATTCTCGTGTGGCTCAGTGTCTCTTGACGAGCGCTGGAGTGACAGAAACATTGCTATGTACGCTTATTTGTGCAATACGGTAGCTGTATTTACAGGGTAAATGAATTTTGCTCGCGTGACGCTTTCTAGGCCAATTTCTTGACCTTTGTTGTAGCCAAGAGGCCTGCGTGTCGTATGTACGGGGTGTTTGGGTCCACAATTGCACTTATTGCTGTTGATATCGAATTCATTGCTGCTGTTGATCGTACGTGCGGTATACTGACTTCCGCATTTGTCCATTAAGCGCAGTGTTTGCGTTGAAACCCTGCACACCCGATGGAGAAACGGTGGGATGCTCAGGCTCTTGCTTGCTTTAGTTAAGCTGAAAGAGATGCGCAGAAGCTCCTGCAGTGAAGCACTCCGACCGGCAGATTGCATGGGATACTTACGACGTTACTTACGACGTTGCGAGTCTGCGATCGTTCAGCTCATGTGCGTACCTACACAGGCGTATGTAGATTATTTCTTGAATGGTGGTGACATTACCACGCGAAAGCAAAGGGGAGAAGGGAGGGTGTGGATTTCTCGGACACAATGCCAATAGTTAGCGGCGAAAGCGTGTCAAAAGTCCAACGTTTCTACGTCGGTAGCGTTTGCCCAGCTGTTCCATAGAGGGCGCGCAACAGTAAAAGCGTACCGCAACCACGTGTGTCTAATTGCGACAAAACCACCTTCGACAGAAACGAATATTGTATTGTTGTCTTGCCATCATGAAATCCGTGGCGATTTTCGCGATTTTGAATTTTGGAAGTTTTGCCGCCGCCCGTCTATTCCCATTCCAATGTCGCGACATGTGGACGGGATGGTGTCAGAGCAGGCCAAAGGGCATGGCTTGCGATGAGAGTTCATACGTTGGCAGGTGGAACAAGATGATGTGTTGCGCCACGTGCAAAGGTTGGCGAAGGTCTATGGAATGGTTGATGATGAACAGGACTGCAAAATTTATTAAATTGTGCAACTTGCGCAACTTGGAAGAAGTGCGTGTATCCCGTTATGAACGAAATGTTACTGGAGTTATGTAACTTCCATGTTGCCAAATGTCCCAGGCTACAGGGAGTTACGTAACCTCCGGCAGAGAGCAGCAAAGGCAAGGGCAGGTTTATCACGAAATTTACTTCTCGGGATGTACTGAATACAAGCTGTGTGTGTAAAAAGTTCAACCAATACAATGTGTCTGCCAAACCTTGGTGAACAGTATAGTGAACTTTACACACACCATTAGCCGCATCTAGAGAAGATATCTTGAGAACGTGTGCCGCAAACCAAGTGCAGCTATTCACACGATACGGTTATCTGTACAGCTGATCTAAAGCTCAGTGATATCGCCGCGTTCGCTGTATGTTATCGGCATGATACGACGCCGTTCATCTGAAGTTTTATACCTGCGTGAATACGCCACATCGAACAAAACTTGCCAAATGTTGGTGCAGTCGTTCTCTACCAGGAATTCCGCTTGATTTGTACGTATTTCTGCGTTGACATTCATCAATGAACAACAGTCTTGGCAATTATGGAATTTTGGCATTTCTATCGAAATTTTGAAAATTTCTATAAAATTTAACGTTAGCAAGAATTTTCTCTTGTTATACTAATTATCCGTTGTCTATGCGCTTGCCATTTCTGAAGAATTTTGTCGCTAGCTAATCGGGTGAAAAAGTCGATTTTCGACATTTTCGTATTTTGATTGTAAATATCTCTAAATTGCAATTTTTCAAAACTGCAAAACCATGTCACAAATTCTTTTTGGCGGACGATCTATCCATTTCTACATTCATATTCGTCAATTAATGACGTTCTATTTGTGTCAATTTGTGGAATTTTGACAAATAATCGTGTATTTCTATTAAATTCCACATTTGCAAAAAATTTCCTTTGTGTTACAAATGACCCGCGGTCTGTGCTCTTTCCGTTTCTGAAGAAATTTCGTCACTAGCTATTCCGGTGAAAAAGTCGATTTTCGACATTTTCGTATTTTAATTGTAAATATCTCTAAATTGCAATTTTTCAAAACTGTAAAACCATGTCACAAATTCTAATTGGCGTACGACCTATCCATTTCTGCATTCATATTCGTCAATAAATGACGTTCTATTTGTGTCAATTTATGGAATTTTGATAAATAATCGTGTATTTCTATTAAATTCCACATTTGCAAAAAAATTGCTTTGTGTTACAAATTATCCGCGGTCTATGCTCTTTCCATTTCCGAAGAAATATCGCCGCTAGCTCATCAGGCGAAAAAGTCGATTTTCGACATTTTGGAATTCTAATTGCGAATATCTCAAAAATGCGAAATTAGCAACAGGAACGAACACTGGATCCGTACTCAGCGACCTTGACTCTACTTGACCACATATGTCACACATCTTATTTCGATGCGCGGACAGACAGACACACACACACACACACATTGTCATCCGTATATATACACCTCGCCGCGCTGAGGCGCGGCGAAAAAATTGAGAGATATTTGGCACACTATGGAATCTTATCGCAAATTGATCAAACTCCAAATTTGGCGAACATCGGTTCAGTGGAGCGAAAGTTGTGGGCGCGTCACTTGCCTTCGCTGCCCCTCCGCCTGAGGTTACGTAACTTTTGGCAGGGTGAGACATCCGGGAACCTCAGGTGTCGCAGGCTGCTTTAGACACATGTGTCCAATTGTTCATAAAGGGTTACGGACTGTCTTATGTTTAACTGAAGGCATGATTGCGAAACCAAATAATTATTTAATTTGTACCGGGTTTTTCCGCTTAAGCGCCCCCCCCCCCCGCATAAGCGCCCCGGGGCGCTTACGAGGTTTTCACTGCCACATAAGCGCCCCGGGGCGCTTACGTGGTGCCAAAGTTTTTCGCCACGATGGCAGTAAAATAGCGGGTCCGACGGGTAAATTACCCGAGAAAGCTTGGAATATTGCAAAAGCATCACATCTCAGACCAATGTTAGGCAAGCTTTAGTGATATGTGAAGCTGCAAATTGCTCAAATCGCGCATATATGTGGTTTGGCAGAGGTTGAGGAAGCTGTGTAGGTCGCTCACACCGAGTTACAGGGCCTCATTTTGTTTTGAAGTTCAGTGTAACTGCCCGATGTGATGCCTTTGGGGCTGGAAATTGTCGGTTGGACACTTAGAGAACCTTATAAATGCACAGAAAGCCATAATAAGTCACCAGAACTCTCCTACAATACTTTAGAGCATTTTCCGTTTTAGCGCCCCGGGGCGCTTAGATGGCGCCAACTTTAGGTCGTCTCAGGACCCATTTCAACGTAAGCGCCCCGGGGCGCTTAAGCGGAAAAACCCGGTAGTCGTGATGCATCACGTAGTCTTCAAGTCGACTGTCGCTTCGTCTTCTGTAAACTGTGATGGCGCTAACTTGCTGTTGCTAACACTAAATTCAAATAAGTGACTCAGACACTGCATGAATACCGCTCCAGCTCACAAATACCGACCCAAGACTACACACGCAATTATAAATTTTAGAGGTGGAACGGATGGCTGGCGAAGTGGCCGACGACGCCGACTTTAGGGAGCTGCTCTCGGCGAAAATGGGTTAATTGGAAGTTTCATTTCCGTACAAAGATATGAATTGTAAAACCAAAACGCAATACATTGGCACAGGCGACACTTCCTCCATGTCGTCTGGCGAAGAGCTGCAGAGGTTCAACAGTTACAAAGGCTTCAAGAGGGTTGTCGATAAACAAAACTCCCACCCCAACCGGCAATACGACGCCGTCGTCAATCGGCTCTCTGTTTTGGTGGGTGATAGCGGATTACTGTAGGCACGTAAGTTCAAAACTAAACATGAAAAGGAATTGTTCATTCAGACCCCTGAGGAAAGAAGGAAGATGAACGGACTGAAGCTGGATGAAAAGTTATCTGTGGCCCAGCCAGTGATTCCTGAAGGAACCACTGAAGGTCTAGATTCTGGCTCGCCATATTGCCTATTCATCGTGTTGCGCAGCGTACAAGTGCTATCGCTAACACCAACACATACTGGCACAATAAAAGTTTTATCTTCAGCTTGGTTGCGTTTCTCAAAGTGTGTAGTTCACCGCTAATCTGCTCCAGAATACCAAAACTTCATTCGAAGGTGGTTTCAGAAGCGGCAGATTTGGTGCTTGGCCGGGCGAAGCGAGCGACCTGCCGATACACCAATCGCAAGTACATCACTGGCGGTACACCAGTCGGCTCCAAAGACTGCGGAGCGATGGAAGGAGAAATATCGGCCGGCTTAGCAGGTACAGTAGGCCACTATTCGTTAAGCGTTGTACAGGGTTGTCCCTAAGGTGTCAGATCTTCGGATGGAAGCAACCGATTTTGACGAAATTTGCAGACGATATGCAAGGGATATCCGGTGTTTATGTAAAGAAATCACCTATTTTGCCTTACGCACGCAACAGCGAATTTGACGACAGAAACGTTGTCCCGTGTGGTGGGGCTTTGTACGTTTTCTGGTCTTTCTTTGCCTCACACTCACACTTCCACTCCAAGAACGGAACCCCGAAAAGCTCTCCCTAGCCCTAGCCAACTGTTGTCTGCGCGCGAACTTAAGACTAATTACTAGCAACTGGTGGCGCTACATACATACTGAAGTAGGTAGGCGTCTAGGCTCTAGACCTACAGACGAACAAGATGGCTAAGAATAGAAGCACTCGCTATCCGCGACAAACGTCGATACTTCAGTTGTCGAGTAATGACTGAAGTCGACCGCAGTATGGAGGCGTGTTTACCGTTTCAGAACCACTCCTGTCTGTCCGTATCTTGTCAGTGGGAAATACATTAGGATGGCACCAGTACCCAATGTACAGTAAGATACCCCGAACAACATTAGGCGCTCACTCGACATGTGACGCTAGAAATCGGGCTCAAACTTCACCACATTCAGGACCGAAGGCCATGTGCTGTTGCAAGGCCTGCTTTGCCCATAAGGGATGTGAAGTATTCGCCATGGACTTTCGAGAAGGAATCTGTCGTCTGATGAAGAGGGTCTCTGGGCAAAACGTGCGGTCAGGGGGCGACGACGAAAACTTCATGATTGGATTCTACAATCGTTCGTGTCTTAGAATTTTAAGCTTTCGAAATTACTCACACACCTAATTCAAATAGCAGTTCGGCCAAAGCAATACAAACTTATTAAGCACCAGCCGTTCCTTCCTGTTGCAGAAGAATTCCTGAGATCTGAATAGCATGGAATGTAGTCGTCAATGGCCGTAATGTCCTGTTGCGTGATCTGTCCTGTTCAAGGTCTGTCCGTTGCAAGGTCTGTCCTGTTGTGAGCCAACGGCGCTGTTCGCCTCGCACGCGCGCCGCAACGTCCGTCCTGTTCATTGTCAAGGTCTGTCCTGTTGCAAGGTCTGTCCTGTTGCAAGGTCACTCCTTTTGCAAGGTCTGTCCTGTTGAAAGATCTGTCCTGTTGCAGGGTCTGTCCTCAGTCCTGTTGCAAGATTTGTCCTGTTGCAAGATCTGTCCTGCTGCAAGATTTGTCCTGTTGCAAAATCTGTCCTGTTGCAAAATCTGTCCTGTTGCAAGATTTGTCCTGTTGCAAAATCTGTCCTGTTGCAAGGTCTGTCCTGTTGCACGATCTGTCCTGTTGCAAGATGTGTCCTGTTGCAAAATCTGTCCTGTTGCAGAAGGTCTGTCCTGTTGCGAGCAATGGCGCTGGTCGCCTCGCGCGACCATCCTGTTGCCACGCCTGTCATGTTGCAATATCTGTCCTGTTGCAGGGTCTGTCCTGTTGCAAGATTTGTCCTGTTGCAAGATCTGTCCTGTTGCAAGATTTGTCCTGTTGCAGAATCTGTCCTCTTGCAAGGTCTGTCTTGTTGCAAAATCTGTCTTGTTGCAAGGTCTGTCCTGTTGCAAGATCTGTCCTGTTGCAGGGTCTGTCCTGTTGCAAGATCTGTCCTGTTGCAGGGTCTGTCCTGTTGCAAGATCTGTCGTGTTGTAGGGTCTGTCCTGTTGCAAGATTTGTCCTGTTGCAAGATCTGTCCTGTTGCAAGATTTGTCCTGTTGCAAAATCTGTCCTCTTGCAAGGTCTGTCTTGTTGCAAAATCTGTCCTGTTGCAAGGTCTGTCCTGTTGCAAGATCTGTCCTGTTGCGAAATCTGTCCTGTTTTGTCCTGTTGCAAAATCTGTCCTGTTGCAGAAGGTCTGTCTTGTTGCGAGCCAATGGCGCTGGTCGCCTCGCGCGACCATCCTGTTGCAAGATTTGTCCTGTTGCAAAATTTGTCCTGTTGCAAAATCTGTCCTGTTGTAAGATCTGTCCTGTTGCAAGATCTGTCCTGTTGCAGGGTCTGTCCTGTTGCAAGATCTGTCCTGCTGCATCTGTCCTGTTGCAAGATTTGTCCTGTTGCAACATTTGTCCTGTTGCAACATTTGTCCTGTTGCAGAAAGTCTGTCCTGTTGCAAGCCAACAGCGCTGACTGCCTCGCGAACGCGCCGTACAAAGCGCCGCGCAAAACAAATGATAGAAAGCGGGCAGATTTTCCGGTTGCAAGATATGTCCTGTTGCAAGATTTGCCCTGTTGCAAAATCTGTCCTGTTGCAAATGTCTGTCCTGTTGCGAGCCAACGGCGCTCGTCGCCTCGCGCGACGATCCTGTTGTAACGTCTGTACTGTTGCAGCGTCCTGTTGCAGAAAGTCTGTCCTGTTGCAAGATCTGTCCTGTTGCAAGCGAAATAGTCGCTGAAGCGGCTAGAATTGCCTGCGCGAGCATTGTCGTACTGTTCGGCTCTGTTGCAATTGCACATTGCAAGGTTCTCTGCTGTACCGCGCACTGCCGCACTGTTCGCTTTTGCAAGGCTCTGCTACCGTGCATTGCCGTACTGTTCAGGCAAAGCCTGCGTTGAAGGCAGGCAGCAACAGGCGACGCTGGCCGTGCAGCGATTGATTTTCTGCGGTCGATGGATCCAAGCGAGCGAGCTTCTCTGCGGGACGCCGCTGGCGTCCTGCTGGCTTCCTAGCGCGCGCGTGCTGAAGCGTCTCGTGGCGAAGTGCTAGCGAGGCAGGCGCATGCTGAAGCGTCGCGTGGCGAAGTGCTAGGAAGGCAAGCGTTTCAGACGGACGGACAGACGAAAGGCCTAGCTGGCATAGTAATGTAGACTAAAGTCCGTTCAAAAATAATGAGAACTGGAGGTTTTTCGGCTGGCTCCGTGACCTGTTTCAAGATATGTACGCGGCAGGGGTACCAATCGATAGAGTATGGAGAGTGGGTTTGCACCATGCGTGTTTTGCGAAAATTACGCAACACGCACAGAAAACAACGCCCACTGAAAAAAATCGGCTTTTTCAATACGTGGCCGATTTTTCTCATTTCAATTGCATTTTGTAGATTAATATGTCCTTATTAAGTGTGTAAAATTTGGCGACCCTAGGTCGACGCATAAGAAAGTTGCAGCGATTCTCCCGACCCCTACTTTTTTAGATCCTTAACAAATTTTGAAAATCGCCGCAAAAAATTGCCAAAACTCTGTAACTTGCGAATGGCTTGACCGATCTTGCTCATATTTGGACAGCGTATGGTAGGCATATAGGACCAGCTTCAAACCAATCGACAGCCTAGCAGCCCCTACATTTCTTGAGCAGCGGTCATTTCAAGACACCGTCGCGGAAAAAGGGAACTGGGTGGGGACTGGGTATATTTTTTAATCGGAGACGGCCAAACTGCAGTGTGCTGCGTAGGTACCCATACCCTCTAATAGTGTGCTAAGTATCGCCGAGATTCCTCAATCGTCACGAAAGATATTCGCAGAAGAAGATTTTTTCCTTGTCTGGCGGGTGCTGTAATTTTTCCCCTATTGTTGATTGGTTGCAACTTTTTGCCTGGTAGGACTAGCTAGCTCTGGTCTTTTTTATTCGATGCGTCGTCCGTTTTTCAACATTTTTGTTGGTTACGACTATGCTCGAATTCTGCTGCTATCAGGAGTTACGGTGCCACCAAGCCAATCGGAAAGATCTACTAATATCGTTGCACTGAGGCCAAAATCGCACAGTATCTCAGGAACCAACAATGTAGCGCACACATCGGCGCATCGATTGGTACAAAATAAAGCCACTAGCACTAGCCAGCAACAAGTTATGGCCAGAAAACGGCAGCTCCAAAATCTGGTTGGCAAAACGGCCAATTTGGCGTTTCTAGCAGCATATTTGAATGGCTGCTGTCCGCGAAGTTTTGGATCGATACGTCTGATATTTTACACGAAGGTAGTCCTATATGCCTACCATACGCTGTCCAAATATGAGCAAGATCGGTAAAGCCATTTGCAAGTTACAAGAGTTTTGGCAATTTTTTGCGGCAATTTTCAAAATTTGTTAAGGATTTAAAAAAGTAGGGGTCGGGAGAATCGCTCCAACTTTTTTATGCGGCGAGCTAGGGACGGCAATTTTTACACACTTAATAACGACATATTAATCTACAAAATGCAATTGAAAATGAGAAAAATCGGCCACGTATTGAAAAAGCCGATTTTTTTCAGCTGGCGTTGTTTTCTGTGCGTGTTGCGTAATTTTCGCAAAACACGCATGCTGCAAACCCACTCTCCATACTCTATCGATTGGTACCCCTGCCGCGTACATATCTTGGAAACAGGTCACGGAGCCAGCCGGAAAACCTTCCATTTCTTAGTATTTTTGAACGGACTTTAG
>JASAMZ010006780.1:0-10610 GCA_030248115.1 Linhomoeus sp. GSCO2_2 | reverse complement strand
TGTACTTCGTTCAGTTACGTATTGCTGAACAAATTATGTACGAAATAGACGAATTCCTGTTCTGTCGTCTGTGCCAGATCTTTGCTTTTTAACAAATCAATCAATGAATATCGTAGACAATCTCGCGATCACGAATAAAGACTCACCGCGAACACAATCACAACGACCGCATCACCGCAAGACAACAGCAGACGATTGCACAGACCTAACGCCTTCGCCTGAGCTCAACTATTCGGTCTAGACTGGCCGCTGCTATTGCAATGCCACAGTACTCCCTAACAATCACATCCTATGGCCAGAACAGAAATAACGGCACTTTCAAACAAGTACAGCGAATAATATGACTAGAATAACATCACATTGGAAGGGCCGCAAGGCACACGCTGCTGCTGCCACCTCCGAGAACTGGAAGCGCACCCTCGCCGCACTCACTGACAAAGGAACAACAGAACAGAAAGAACCGATCGCCGCTCAGCGCTTAGAAGAATTTCGCGAGCACACAAAGTACCGGCACAAGTGAAACGACAACGAGAGAGAGCAAGAAGATTGCGACGCATTGGAGTCATCAGCAAACGTACAACATTAGAGCAACTCAAGCGCGGGCGTCAACGGTAGCACACGGATCAGGATTCGGTCGTCGCTTCTACTACTGCCGCCGCCTCCTCTGCCGTCGCGTCCCCGTTCCTTGAACACGGTGCAGACGCGATGACGACGGAGAAGTACATACATACTCGTCGTGCAAGCGCTAGTGACCACTTTGCTTATTCCTTTCCTATGCGAGATTAAGCAAAAACTCACTGAATGGCTTCAGGCTCTTCCTCGATGACGTAGACTTCGCGCACGTTCTTGGGCGTCAGCGCGATCTTCTTGCGCGCAGGAGGCGTCATCATGGCCGCCGGCTCGTAGGTCTCCGGCTCGGCTACAAGTGAAGTCGCACACTTAGGAGCTCGTAGATCGCGACTGCTTCTAGTGATTGGTCTCGAATTTCGTCACAAATCCCCACAATGCCACAAAGTTCCGAATAAACAAATTGTCACCGTTTTACGGACCTTCGACAGTCAGGGCGCAGGCGGAGACGGCCTGTCCGGCGGCGTTCGACGCCTGGCAGCTGTAGATGCCGCTGTCGCGCCAGATGGGGTCGGCGATGGTCAGGGAGCAGAGGTAGGGCGCCTGCTGCTCCAGGTGGAAGCGCGAGGACTCCACCAGCGGCTGGTAGTCCTTGAACCACTTGACCGTGGGGTAGGGACTGCCGTCGACGCGGCACTGGAGCCGGGCGCGCTTTCCCAGGCCGCCGCTGGCCACCTGATTCGACAGGGGCTGCAGGAAGAGCGGCTTCTCTGCAAAGCGCAGTATGCATTTCGTCTGATCTCGAGCCTGCTTCTGCCACGAGCGCCCACCGGCCATCTTGACGAAGACGTTCTGCTGGGCGTCGCCGTACTCGTTGGACGCGTGACACTGGTACTGGCCGGCGTCCTCCTTCTTGAAGCCGAAGATCGTCAGCACCGTCTGATTGCCGCTGTAGACGTTGATCCTGAAATTGATAGAAAAAAATAGAATACAATGAAGCAAAATTAAATAAAATAAAGCAAAATAAAATAAAACGAAGTAAAATCAAATAAAATGAAGTAAAATTAAAATAAATGAAGTAAAATAAAATACAATAGAATAAAAAAGATAACTCAAATTAAATTAAATTAGATTAAATTAGATTAAATTAGATTAAATTAAATTAAAGTAAATTAGATTAAAGTAAATTAGATTAAATTAAATTAAATTAAATTAAATTAAATTAAATTAAATTAAATTAAATTAAATTAAATTAAAATTAAATTAGGCTAAATTAAATCAAATTAAATTAAATTAAATTGAATTGAATTAAATTAAATTGAATTAAACTAAATTAAATTAAAAATTAAATTAAATTGAATTAAGAATGAAATGAAATTGAATTAAATTAAATTAAATTAAATTAAATTAAACAAAATTAAATTAAATTAAATTAAATTAAATTAAATTAAATTAAACAAAATTAAATTAAATTAAATTAAATTAAATCAAATTAAATTAAATTAAATTAAATTAAATTAAATTAAATTAAATTAAATTAAATTAAATTAAATTAAATTAAATTAAATTAAATTAAATTAAATTAAATTAAATTAAATTAAATTAAATTAAATTAAATTAAATTAAATTAAATTAAATTAAATTAAATTAAATTAAATTAAATTAAATTAAATTAAATAATTAAATTAAATTAAATTAAATTAAATTAAAATTAAATTAGGCTAAATTAAATCAAATTAAATTAAATTGAATTGAATTAAATTAAATTGAATTAAACTAAATTAAATTAAAAATTAAATTAAATTGAATTTTGAATGAAATGAAATGAAATTAAATTAAATAAATTAAATTAAACAAAATTAAATTAAATTAAATTAAATTAAAATAAATTAAATTAAATTAAATTAAATTAAATTAAATTAAATTAATATGAAATAAAATTAAATTAAATTAAATAATTAAATTAAATTATCAAATTAAATTAAACAAGATTAGTAGACGGGGGCAGAGCCCCTCGGGGCACTCCTCCCCTCTTCCATAAGAATTCTCGGAGGCAAAATAGATTCGTAAAATAGGATAGCCACCAACAAATGACACTGATGACTGAGGTTTACTGGTCACTCCTCTCGCAAAACTAATAGCAAACTCGGAATCGTAACTATCTAAAATCCAACATTCGACATATAACACACCCAGCTTCAGGTGAGTCGGCGCAACCATATTTCCACCTGCCTGAGGGTACGATAGCATGCGAATTCTTCGAAAATAGTGTCAAACATTTCCAAAACGAAAAAAAACAATGTCAGATTCGTGATCAGCGCCCCCGAAAAGCCAGAATAGAGTACCTACACGGTAGGTGCCCTGAGCAACCCCACAGCCAAAATTTTGAATTCAAATTTCCCGCCAAAACACGCGTCGGACGAAAAAATGCTTATAACAAAAACGACGTATCTTAAGATGCTCTATCATGTGGAAGTCCACTTGACACCGAAATGTCTCACCTGACCCCACTTTACACCAAAATACCGAAAATTTATCCAAAAAATTGAAATTGCAAGAAAATTACGTTCCCCACCGCAATTTTTTTCGTTTCCCCGAAAGGCATTTATAAGCACCAATAACTCGCCAAATATTAGCGAAATCGATGTACACCGCAAAAAAAATGGGAAACGCTAGACTTTTATTTTTGACCCAAAAATTGATTTTTTCAAAATTTTCACCGCAAATTTAGCGTCCTCGAGAAAAGTGACCAACAACAATGTTGTAGAGCTCGCCGAGTTCTATCGAATGGTCTTTGTCGCATCTCTATACGAGCACCCTACCGAAAGTTACGCTTGCCCGAAGTCTTGTCCGGAGACCCGGAACCCAACTTTGAGCAATATTTCCCGGCCCGTACGACATCTGATCGGGACTCTGGCGACGATTCGGGATGAGGCTATCCGAGTTCTTCAAAACAAGAAAATATAGGACCGTTATCTTGTATAACAAAAAAATGCCGAGTGGGAGACGGAACCCTACTTTTGGGTCGAAAAACCCGGTTTTTGCTACCCGGCCCGGGCAGGTCCGGACCCAGCCCGGCGGTGCCCCTACCATCGGATGGCCCAATGTCTTTTACATATTCCGCCCAAAGCTCGTCTGGCTCCGATCTAGCAGAACACTATTCTAAGCATCCAAAGTTCGTCGGAGGCCGATAAACCAGGTTTTTGGCAACTTGCCAAAAATCGGGTCCCGGGCGGAAGCCGAGACCCTCGATCCACCCTGCGCCTTCGAGAGACCTATCGAATAAAAAAAATTCGCCTCGATCGGCCAACTCTAGCCCGACTTATGAGCGTTTGAATTTACACAGAATCCGCACCATCACTATAGCACTCCTCCCTTTTGGAGGGGAGGAGTGCCAAAAAAATTAAGTGAATCAAATCAAATTAAATCAAATCAAATTAAACTAAATCAAATTAAATTAAATACGGCACGGCGCAAAGCAGCGCAACTGTCAACAAACGCCCACTTGTGCCTGGAGAAGGGCGACTTGGTGTCGATGTCCCAGCCGCGGAAGTGCCAAGTGATTTTGGGCTCGGGGTTGCCCACGACGTGCAACGCGATCTCTACCGTCTCGTTCTCCGTACAGTACACTTGGCCCTCGTTCTCCAGCGGGGAGAACCAGGGAGCGCAAGCTGGAAAAGTGATCAAATTGATGAAACAACAAACGGACATGGAAGTAGCTATGTAGGTATGCGTACATATTTGTCCGTTTCAGCATTTGTACGTAGACAGCAATCGCAACCACCATATACGTTACAGTATGCCACGCCCACCGTATTTCTGAGATCTGGTCCTCTCAAATGCCTGCTCGGCGTAGGGGTCGAGCAGGGGGATTGGGCGCTTGCTGCCGTCGAGCACCGGCTGAGGCGGCGCCATCAGCATCGAAGGAGGGGAAGCGGGAGATGGGTCGCTGACGCCATAGATGTTCTCCGCGCGAACTCGGAACTGATAGCTCTTGCCCAGCTCCAGGTTGCGCACCTTGCAGACGGGCTCGGGAATATTGTAGTCGAGCTGTGAGAGATCGCGTGCGGCACATCGGTTGCATCAGGTCGTGACAAGACGCCCTGTCAAAGCGCCCTTCTCACCAGCGTCCACTCCTTGTGGGGAAGCTCGCGCAGCTCCACGATGTAGGTGACTTGGGGATAGGTGGGCGGGGCGCGCCTGGTCGGGATCCAGGACAGAGTCAAGTAGTGGCCCGTCACCTGCTTGATGAAGGGGCCGCGGTCGGGCGGCGTCGGTATCGACTTCTGTCTGGCGCGCTCCTCTTGCAGTTGGGTGGCCACTAGCTCTGCCACGCCGCCGTCGACGCCCAGACGCATCTTGTCCAGATAGGGTACTGAAAGCTTCTTGGGATAAGTTTGCAATACTTACATTTGACGGCAAAGTGGTTTATCTCACCTGTGACGTCGAGAACGGCGGAGCTTGTGGCGGTGCCGCTGGCGTTGCGAGCGACGGCCACGTATTCACCGGAGTCCTCCAGCTTGCTCTTCATGAGAATCAGAGCGTGACTGCCGCCGCCGCACTTCTGGATGCGAATTCGGTCGCCGTCCGCCTTGATGCGCCTCCCGTTGTGGTACCTGGAGCGGAGGCGCCAGAATTGAAACAGAAGACCGAAGCATGAGATTCGTACGGCAGCGCCACTCACCACTCGACGTCCGGCGCCGGGTGGCCGACGACGAGGCAGTCGAAGATGGCCGGCAGCTCCGTGAAGCAGTGCTTGTTCTTGATCTGCTTCAGGAAGCCCGGAGGTCGCGGCCCGCCTCGGTAGTGCTCGTCCAGGGCGCCTGCCGCTTCGTCGGCGGCTACCTCTGACAAGTGGAAGGATGCGCTTCTGACTTGTGTGCCAAACTTTATCATCAACTTATGTACTGCCGTAAATCACTTCAATAAGCCCGTGGGCATATTTTACAACTCCCTCTGGGGCATTATTGGAGGGGGGGGGGGCTTATTCGACGGGGTCTCATTAATTCAACCCTCTTCCAGCCACCAAATGTACAGGAAGTGCACCAACGTTATGGTACCTTCCGTGCACTACATATCCTTAACACACCATGTCCTAAAGGCATATTTGCTAGATAACATAGCAATTGTAGCAAGTAGTACCATAGTGCTGTATACATTGTGCGTACAGTATACGGTACCATGTTACAGTGCAATATACAGCATTTCTTCACACAAACAACAGTGCATAAGGTACAGTATTGGCGTCGTGGGGATTATTCGATAGGCGTGGGGGGGGGGGGTTGGCGGTAGCTACATTCTTCAATTCGCAATCATGGCGCTCACTGGCCAGGACGGCGAGGCCGGCCTTCGTCTCGGCTGTGCCAATCTTGTTCTCCGCCCGGATCGAGTACTCGGCGGCGTCGTCCAGCGTGGCGTTGAGTATGACCGTGCGGGCGATGCCGTACTCGTCGTACCAGGAGAGGACGCGCTCGGAGCCCGGCTCTGCGCCCTCTGGCGTCCTCAGCTCCTCGCCGTCCTTGAACCACTTCAGTGTGGGCCTGGGCTTGCCCTGCACCACCGCCTGGAACTCCACCACGCCGCCGCTGGCCACCGTCTGGTTCTGAAGGCCCGGTCGGAATCGGGGCTTGAACTCCTCTTCCTCCTCTGGCGGGCCGGTTTCCGCCTTGTCCAGGTCACCTGAAGCCACAGTGATTATGGCAAGCGTGCCAAATATGTACATGTACATAGTAGCTGCTGTGCGTTTGTACAGCACGTCTGCATCGGAGACTAAAACGGTTAGCAGCGCTAGCCGCAAGCCTAGTACGGGGATGCTGGTGTATGTGCCGGCGCACAGAGGGATCATACTATCTGATCCCAATGAGTTCATCCCTGCCAAATGGGAGGGAGTCTTGGCCAGAGAAAAAAAGAAATGGGAAAGGTTTTTGTGTTTTTGACTGGTGCGTGCTTTGTTCATTGTGGCAATGTTTGAAATCGCCACGCCGAGAATTGACTGACGATCGACGATCAGCTCCGCCTTCGTGCTGGCCGTTCCGTGGGCGTTGGAGGCGACGCAGCGAATGTAGCCCTCGTCATTCAGCTGGGCGTCGTGGACGACCAGACGCTGCGTTCCGTCCTCGAGTGAGAAGCTCTCGAACTTTAGGCCCTTCTCCATGTCCAGTGCAACTTCGAGACCGTCTTTCAGCCTGAATGGATGTACTTCCATGCATACGATTGTCACTACTTACTAGTGGAGTACAGAAAGCCAGTTGAGTGCGAACCATTTGATCGCGGGGAAAGGGCTGCCGTATGGAAGGCACTCGAAGGTGACGTCGCCGCCTTCCTTCACTCGGCGGACCGTCAGTGGGATCGTGAAGCCTGGCGCTTTGACCTCCTCCGGCTTCTTCGCTGAAATTGAACAATCATGATGTGAGCCAAACTTGCAACTGAGAAGGGCAGAATGGTTTCGTACGCTCGATGGCGCTCGGTATCACGAAGAGCTGGCAGTTGGTGCGCGTGGAGCCCCAATCGTTCTCAGCCACGGCGCGGTAGTAGCCGGCGTCGCGCTTCTTCAGGTGGCGCAGGGTGAGCTGCGAGGTGCCGTCGTCTAGCTCCTTCTGGTCGCAGTCGCCGTAGGGGTAGATCCGCTCGCCGTCCTTGAACCACTTGACCACTGGGCGAGGGTCGCCGCTGAACTTGCAGCTCAGGGTGACGGCGTCGCCCTCGTTGCGCTTGGCGTCCTGCAGCTCCTGGAGAACGCGCGGCGCCTTGCCGCTCTTGTCCTGGTCGAGTGAGACGGCCTCGGGCGGCAGCGCTGAAGCGTCGCGTAGACTATCCAATGGCACCTTGGACTGGTACTTTGTGACGTTGTGCTACGCACGCTTCACATAGGCGTTGGCTTTGGTGTTGGCCGCTCCCACAGGGTTCTCAGCAAACAGGCGGTACAGGCCTTCGTCTTCCGGGACACTGCTTTCTATCGTGAGACGGGCTGTACCGTCCGGCAGCTGCTCCATCTTCAGGCGCTCGTCGTTGGGATCCAGCTTCTCTCCGTCTTTGAACCTGAGTGAAGCAAGAGAATAGATTGTATGTGACGTACATGTGTTGAGGTACATGTTCACACTTAACAGTGCCTATGTAGCAAGCGTTTTATGTACCATTATGTACATCGTACATGTACCAAGTCAGCTGCGCCGCGGGGGTCGCCTCAATTCGGCACTCAAGTACGAGCGGCTTCCCTTCGCTGGTCCTGACGTCGTGCAGCGGCAGCGCCACCGTCGGTCCCGAAGCACCGGCGATAGGCGCCGCTTTCAGGCCGTCTGAAGTCAAAATCATCGCGGCTGGAAATCGCATTTCAGGAAAGTTCCCCCCCTAGTAAGGGGTAAGGACAGGTGAATTTGTTCGGGCTGAAGTTGAACAGGCTGTGTATCTCAGATGACTTCTCAGCCTCTAAGCTACACGAACAAATTCAGCGTGCTCTGGTCACACGCACGATGTTCTCACATAGGCGCAACGCGCAGGCGGGTACGCGCCTCACTCACCCGTCACCACTGACGAAACGCGAGTAGGTGTCTACC
Source organism: Linhomoeus sp. GSCO2_2 (assembly GCA_030248115.1). Classification (NCBI taxonomy): domain Eukaryota; kingdom Metazoa; phylum Nematoda; class Chromadorea; order Monhysterida; family Linhomoeidae; genus Linhomoeus; species Linhomoeus sp. GSCO2_2. The sequence continues at coordinate 2,490 of JASAMZ010006780.1, read as the reverse complement.
ACTGCTGCACTCAAACAACGTAACATGTGCAGTAAGCGCAGCGCAACATGTGCAAGTGCAACAACCCCCCCCCCCCTCACCCACCCACATTCCTACATCAACAGGCGCCGTGCGTCCGTGCACCCACTAACCCACGCGCATAGACAGTGCCATGCCATCACATGCCAACACGATGTATCGAATCGAAGTACTTATGACTTTGTGCTAATTCAGAGCTGCACTGCTCACTCTGAAGCGAGTTTGGCACCCGCAAACAGAGCACGCTGAATTTGTTCGTGTAGCTTAGAGGCTGAGAAGTCATCTGAGATACACAGCCTGTTCAACTTCAGCCCGAACAAATTCACCTGTCCTTACCCCTTACTAGGGGGGGAACTTTCCTAGAATACACTCCCTGTCCATGTCCACGAAGTGGACACCTTCAGCGGGAGGGGGAGGGGCTCCTCTGGCAGGTCCGATGAGAGGCGACACAGACAGGGCTGCTTGCAGAGTGGGTACCATTGAGGTCATGAGCAAAGGGCAGCTCGAATCCAGAAACACACACTGGATTTGTGTTCTGTGTTCTCGAAAACCCCACAGGAGGTTGGATGGACAGACAGGTTTGGCCACAGGAGGTTGGATGCACAGACAGGTCTGGCCTCAGGAGGTTGGATGCACAGACAGCTATACGACTATACGAATTACGATTTCGTCGTAACGTCATTCTGTCACCCACCACCCTTCTGGAGTCCACCTACAACACCTCCAATACGTATCACCACTCCACAGTTCATTTCGACATTGACTATACGAATTTACGATTTCGTCATAATCTCATTCTGTCACCCACCACCCTTCTAGAGTCCACCCACAACACCTCCAATACATATCACCACTCTACAGTTTATTTCGACATCGACTGTACAAATTTACGATTTCGTCATAATGTCATACTGTACTGGTTCCAACCTTTGTGCATCCATATCTCAAGAACCAAACTACCTAGGAAGATGAAATGTTTTACACATTTGTTCACCATGTGATGGTCTTTGTCTCACAACTTCGACTGGCGGTCCAGCCTGCACTAGTAGAGCTCGGCCGTCTGGAGCCGAGCCCCGGATCCGTACTCGGCGCGACCTTTGCCACTGCGTAACTTTTTACTGGGGTGACTTAGAAAGATGAAATGTTTTACACTTTAGTTCGCCCTATGGTGCTCTTTGGTAGATTGCATCGACTGGCGGCCCAGCATGCACCACTAGAGCTCGGCCGTCTTGAGCCAGGCCCCGGACCCCTACTCGGGGGGACCTTTGCCACCGCGTAACTTTTTAGCGAGACGACTTAGAAAGATGGAATGTTCTACACTTTAGTTCGCCCTATGGTGCTCTTTGGTAGATTGCATCAACTGGCGGCCCAGCATGCACCACTGGAGCTCGGCCGTCTTGAGCCGAGCCCCGAACCCGAACCGGAAGTAACGGTTGGGACCATGTAACTTTTTTCTTACGCAACTTAGAAAGATGAGATGTTTTACACATTTGTTCACCTTATGGTGCACTTTGGTGGTCAGCTTCGATTGGCGGCCCAGCATGCACCACTAGAGCTCGGCCGTCTAGAGCGGGACTTAGCCAAAATTTCGGCCATTTTTTTGATCGGGCCCTACGGCCGCAATATTCAACCGATCTCTACGATATTTTAATTCAAAATTTCCTACTACCAGACGATTCTAACGAGCCATCATCCGCTCTCCTATCTACTACCGTTCCCGAGAACGAGGCCGAAAACCTGGCAGTCAGGACAAGACTGCTGAATTTTTCGACAGTTTTCATTTAATATCTCGGGAACCACTCAACCGATCCGGCTGAAATTTTAGCACAATACTTCTTGTTACTATGAACAACTATGGTGAAAATTTCAGCCGGATCGGTTAAGTCTACCTATATGACGTAGTACTAACCCCTAGTCCCCGGGGGCGCACTGGCCTCCGGCCGAACAAATTGGGTTGAGCGCTCCGATGTATTTGTCGAAACGTCTCCAAATCGTCTCTCACCGCTCGAAGACATAAAGGCCTTAGTGTTTGCCGATCCAGTGTCGTTCGTCGCCACGCATCGGTAGGTGCCTTCGTCGGCTGCTGTGGCGTTGTCGATGATCAGGCGACACTTCCCCGTTTCGGGCGACGTCTCGGCGCGAATCCTGCCGCCGTCGTCGACCGACAGCGGGCTACCGTCCTTCGACCTACAAGCACAATGCGTCTTCGAGTGGAGTGTAGAAGACACAACTACATATTGCTTGCGCCAACCATTTGATCTGCGGAAACGGCTCCCCTGCCACTTTGCAAAGAAGCTCAATGGTCGATCCGAATGAGAAGTGGCCGTCCTCCAGCGGAACGACAAACTTCGGCGCGACGCCCTCTTCCATCTTCTCGAACTGCGGCCGACGATCCGCTGCAAAAGAGCGAGTTAGCCACATATCAGTACGCTAAAACTACCGTAACTGGCCGACTGACACGCTCATTTCGCG
>JASAMZ010006778.1:0-124813 GCA_030248115.1 Linhomoeus sp. GSCO2_2 | reverse complement strand
TCCAGGTGTATCTGGTCACCCGACGAGGCAGCTGGATCATGAATCGCGTGGGCCCGAGGGGCTATCCGTCTGACCTTGCGCGCAGGACGAGGTTCAGCAGCACACTCTTCGACTGCCTGCCGCTGACATTCTCGAGCTCGAAGGTGGAGCGCTATCTCAACGCCCGATTCGACCATGAGCTCTACGGACTGCGCCCCAAGCACCGCGTCTTCCAGGTTGCACATACACTGCAGTTCATACATGTGTACCTACACGTTGAAATTCGAATAGTTGCCTCTCCAAGTCCAAGTGGAAACCAAACAGGCCCACTCCACCGTCAACGACGAGCTGCCGAATCGAATCTGCTCTGGGACGGTGGTGGTGAAGCCGCAGATCGCGGAGGTCGGCAAGCGGCACGTGGTCTTCGCCGACGGCAGCCGCGTGGACGACGTCGACGCGCTGATCCTCTGCACCGGCTACTCCTTCAGCTTCCCCTACCTGGAGGGCGGTCGGCTCATTCCGGTGGAAGAGAACCAGGTCTCCCTCTACAAGTACATGTTCGAGCCGCGCCTGGCGCACCCGGAGACGCTGGGCGTCCTCGGACTGATCCAGCCCTTGGGCTCCACCATGCCCATCTCGGAGCTGCAGGCGCGCCTCTTCTGCGACGTTCTCTCGGGTGACACAAAGCTGCCCGGCCGCGTAGAAATGGACGCCGACATTGCGAGAAACAAAGATGCCATGAGACGTCGCTACGTCGCCAGTCGGCGACACACCATTCAGGTATTGACGCTTAGAATTGTTCGAGTATAGTTGTATTGTGTCCGAACGGCGGCAGCTACACATGTGACACACCTCATCTTGCAGGTCGACCTCAAGGACTACATGGACCAGCTGGCGTCCATGGCCGGCTGCATGCCCAATCTTCGGCTTCTTTCTACTTCTTCACAGACCATGAGTTGTGGCGCAAGCTGATGTTCGGCCCTTTCGTCTCCTACCAGTTCCGCCTGGACGGCCCCCATCCCTGGGAGGGCGCTCGCGAGGCCATGTTTGGCGTGCAACAGCGCGTGGAGAAGCCCCTGCGAACGCGCCGCTGCGACGTAGAGCGCGCAGAAGCTACTACCACAATTGGGATCGGCGTTTTTGTTGTCGCCCTACTGCTTTTTGGCGTCGTCGTCCTCCTGGTGTTTTGGTGAGGATGGTCTACTAATTTTGGCTATTGCAGTGGTCCGCTTTGTGTGCGCACCGTGCAATGGATGTACTGTATAGTTTCACGCAGTATGGCAAAGTGCTCCCGCAAGCTACCTACTCAAGCTCAACCGAGTGGGTGCTCAGAATCGGCTCAGTCTTGACTGGGTGCCAGGTCACAGGGGTGTGCCTGGCAATGAGAAGGCAGACCAGCTGGCTAAAGCTGGCTGTTTTGCTCCCCTTCCTGGAAGGGAGCCTCTTGTTGGTGTACCCAAGTGCACAGTTCAGTTACAGCTCACTAAGTGGTTGGTGAGCAAGCATAAGGCAGAATGGCACGCTAGAGCTGACTGCGAACAAGCTAGGGCCTTCATCTGTTGGCCTAATAGATCCACCGTTGCCAGGTTGATGCGTCTATCTAGGCATACTCTTCGGGCAGCTGTTGGAGTACTTTCAGGACATGGCCTTAATTGGCATCTGTACAGGGTTGGGCTAATTGGTGACCCGACTTGTGAGTTCTGTGGGCTGGCGGACGAGTCTGCCACTCACTTTCTAGTGGAATGTGATGCGCTTCTGGCCCTTCGCATTCGTACCTGGGGGGTGGCTCCCGCTGCCCCCCAGGAGATTAGGGAGCTGTCCCTCTGGGACGTCCTCAGGTTCATCTGTGCCTCTGGACGTTACTAGCTCCTTACAGCATCGGTTGTGTTACTAAGGGTATGCGAAATGGGCTGCAAATGACAAATAGCCTCCTCGCGTTGCCCCCAAAAACAACAACAACAACAAGCTACCTACTACACTCGATGTCGGCAAAATTTTGTATAAAGGCGCGTCCACATGTGCCGCTAACGCATCCCGTCTCGACACATGTATGCGATTGTAATGCTAGGCTGATGACTCATCTTTGACAACATCGACATACCTGGCAGCCTCTGCGACGCTCGTAAAACCGTGAGTTCGCTCAACGTAACGAAGCAGCATACACTCCAGATGCGATGTATTGTGCCTACTGCCTAGATACCTGGTCGCTACTCGGACTGCGTGTTCCTTTGTGAAGTGTTACACTGCGCTCATTCTCCCTTACTTTTTGGCACTCCGCCCCGACGAAGTCGGCGGAGAGCAGTAGGCAACCGTAGGGAACAAGTTCTTTGTGCTCCCTCATAACTTTCGCTAGACTAAACCGATTCGCAAGCGGTTTTTTGCGTTCGATAGCCCTAGTGAATGCGCAGGCTGGAAAGAAACCTAGAAAATTCCGGTAGTGGGAAAATTTTTTGAAAATTCAAAAATTAAAATTTTTACTAAGTAAAAATAATTCCGTCCCCCGCCATATGCGCTACACTTGATCAAAATTCACCATTTTTTCGCCCGGCCTCAGCCGGGCGAACCCCTACGAGAGCTTAGCGTCCGTGCGTGCGTGCGTCCGTTCGTCCGTCACGCTCTCAGATCTCGGTGTTGGAAAGTCGTAGGAAGGAGATCTTGGGCTCTACGGAAAGCTCTCGACTCACTGGTAATGTCGCTAAGAGACTTCGAAATTCAAAAGTTTGAATTGCGCGCGCTACAGTAACGCGAAGGTCAAAACGGAAAACGGCTGTAACTCGCTCGTGTTACGTCGTAGAGCGGCGCGCGATAGGTCAACTAAAAGGTCTCGACGTGCGCTTTCGCTTGGCATTAAAAGTTTTCTTAATTACGCAAACACGCAACACGAAAAGCGACATTCTCGCGTTTTTAGCGCGGAAATCGCTCTAACTCGCTCAGCGTGCGTCGTAGGGAGACGATCTTGGGTTGGTTGGATAGCTCTCGACTCACTGATCATTTGTTCTTCTATTGGTCGAAACTCAAAAGTTTGAATTTCGTGAGCTACAGTAACCCAAAGGTTTAAAACGCGAAATTTGTCTAACTCGCTCGTCTTCCGTCATAGAGAGACGATCTTGAGTTCGTTGAATAGGTTTCGGCTCACTGATAATTCCGTTAAGAGAAGTCGAAATTCAAAACTTTGAATTGCGCGCGCTACAGTAACCCGAGGGTTCAAACCGCAAAACGGCTCTAACACGCTCGTCTTACGTCGTAGAGCGGCGTGCGATAGGTCAACTAAAAGGTCTCGACGTGCTCTTTCACTTGGCGTAAAAAATTTGTTAATAACGCAAACACGCACCACGAAAAGCGACATTCTTGCGTTTTAGCATAGAAATCGCTCTAACTCGCTCAGCGTGCGTCGTAGAGAGACGACCTTGAGTTGCTGGATAGCTCTTGACTCACTGATCATTAATTTGTTCTTCTATTGGTCGAAACTTAATAGTTTGAATATCGCGAGCTACAGTAACCCAAAGGTTCAAACAGCAAATGGGCCCTAACTCGCTCGTCTTACGTTGTAGAGCGGCATTCGTTGGACCGTTTGAAAGCTTACGTGGAGGCAGTTGTTGAACGGTCATTCCTAAAGAAATACTTTTGTTTTTTTAAACCCTTGTCTTACGAACAACTTTGTCTGCTAAAAAAATTAATCCCGGGCGATCCCAATGTTGCCTTGCAACAACCGCTCAGAAATGCGTGCGCCTTGCTCAAAAAATTAATCCCGGGCGATCCCAATGTTGCCCTGCAAGAACCTCTCAGAAAGGAGCGTGTCAGAAGTAACGCATGAATAGTGGGCTCCGGGCGGGCGCGCGTCATATCGGAAAGGCTTCGAAATACTATACAAAAGTATCCACTCTTTTACTCTTCCACTTTAAAAGACTCACAAACCACTCTGTATTAATAAAACAACTCAACTTTTTTAAAACAGCTTGTTGGATATGTTGTAGCCCTTGGGGAGGCGGACTTGGGAAATCAAAAATTGGAAAATTTGGACGCGGCACGGCCGGGTTACGGTAGATTCAAATTTTGAGAACCCGATTCCGGCCGTTCAAAAAATCATTTCTCGCGATTTACTGGGCGGATCGGGCTGAGATAAAATTTCCGGCCGGCGTCTGGATGTGCTCTTTCATTTAGGACCGAAACCGGCAAAATCCATCAAGGGACCCAGGAGTTATCCGGTCACAAAGGGTTTCCGTTTTTGACCAAATTTGGGGATTTTGGGATTTGGCCGGTTTTTTCGCCGAAACGCGTGGTTCTACCGGGAAACGGACACCGCCAATCGATTCTACGCTAAAATCTGGTCCGGAAACATAATTTTTGATTTTTCGAGCTACCGTAACCCGGCCGCGTAGAATTTTTGAATCCCCGGGCCGAAATTTTCAAAATCGAGTTGACAGTTGGTTCGGGGGTTTTCAGGGTCGGGGAGTTCGAATTTCGCGTTAGTTTTGCGATTACTGTTCACTTTCGACCCTTTTCGGATGGTTTAGGGTGGGTTTGTGGCAAAAATTTGAAATCCCGGGGTAGTATTGAGGTGTAGCGCGGTGTAGCGGGGCCGTCGAAACAAGTTCGGACCAATAGGTTTAGGGCCTTTTGACACCGGTTGTGTGCTTGCGAGCGCTCTTGGAGATGGCGAGCGCCATAATTGTTGGTTTGAAATGCCGCGGTGGTGTCGCCCTTCTGTGCTTAGCGAAGTCGGCCTCCTTGCCTGTTTCAGAAGCGCCATCTATTAGCTCGCTTCTTCCCCGCTCGGTGCACAGATGCGTCCTTGTGCGCGCGACTGACCATTTGCCAGTGCCAGTGCATGGTCGTCGTTGTCGCGATGAAATCGCCGCGCGTGTGTGCCTCTAGCTGATACGCCACGTAGCACGCAATGGACGACCGTACGAGCGAGCGGACCGCCGACACGATGGAAGTAGAGGTGTTTCAGGTATTTTCGGAGTCGGGAATGTCGAATGTCGCGCCACTTTTGCGATTCTTCGTCTGTTTCAGTCCTTTTCGGATGCGTTAGGCTGGTTTTGGAGGAAAGGTCCGAAAACCCCATCCAGAATTGTGGTACAGCGCTGTGTACTAGCCAGCCAGGACAAGTCTGGCCAGGGCCAACAAGTTCATGACTTTTCGACTGCGTTTGGGCACTGCTTCCAACACGGTGCTTACTTCCCTATCGTGTTGCACGTTCCAGCTCGGTGCAAAGATGGGCCGTTGTACGTTCACGTTCCAGCGCATGTTGCCAGTAATGTTGGCGTTTTGCCGAGACGAAATCACTGCGCGCTCCATCCAACCGATCCACCACATAGCCAGGCTTAGGTCTCGGGTGGTGTTGTGACGTCACCCGCGTCTCTTCTGGGAGAGAGGGAAGGAGCTAGCGCGCGGTGCCCCGCAGCGCGCGGTGATAGCATCATTTACCTCAGTACATGTGCACAAGTGTATGTGTGTACAGGTGTGTAGGTGTACACCTCAGTACCGAAAAGTTCAGCTTCAGTGGGTGGTTTGGTGGTTTAAGCCAATCGGCGGAGTGCCACGTTGACACTCGCGGAGTGTCACGTTTAACTAGTTTCGCCCGGCCTCAGCCGGGCGAACCCCTACGAGAGCTTTTCGTGCGTGCGTTCGTTCGTTCGTGCGTAACGCTCTCATATCTCGGCGTTGGAACGTCATAGGAAGGAGATCTTGGACTTTATGGATAGGTCTCGACCCACTGGTAATGTCGCTAAGAGACTTCGAAATTCAAACGTTTGAATTGCGCGCGCTACAGTAACCCGAAGGTTAAAACGGAAAATGGCTCTAACTCGCTCGTCTTACGTCGTAGAGCGGCGTGCGATAGCTCAACTAAAAGGTCTCGACGTGCTCTTTAGTTTGGCATTAAAAATTTTCTTAATTACGCAAACACGCAACACGAAACGCGATATTCTCGCGTTTTTAAGGCACAAATCGCTCTAACTTGCTCAGCGTTCGTCGTGGAGAGACGATCTTGAGTTGGTTGGATAGCTCTCGACTCGCTGATCATTTGTTCTTGATCGAAACTCAAAAGTTTGAATTTCGCGAGCTACAGTAACCAAAAGGTTCAAAACGCAAAACTTCTCTAACTCGGTCGTCTTCCGTCGCAGAGAGACGATCTTGAGTTCATTAGATAGGTTTCCGCACACTGATCATTCCGCTAAGAGACTTCGATATTCAAAAGTTTAATTGCGCGCGCTACAGTAATCCGATAGTCCAAAACGCAAAACGGCTCTAACACGCTCGTCTTACGTCTTAGAGCGACGTGCGATAGGTGAACTAAAAGGTCTCGTCGTGCTCTTTTACTTGGCATTAAAAATTTTCTTAATTACGCAAACACGCACCGCGAAAAGCGACATTCTCGCGTTTTTAACACAGAAATCGCTCTAACTCGGTCAGCGTGCGTCGTAGAGAGACGATCTTGAGTTTGTTGGATAGCTCTCGACTCACTGATCATTTGTTCTTCGATTGGATGTAACTCAAAGGTTTGATTATCGCGAGCTACAGTAACCCAAGGGTTCAAAACGCAATACTTTTCTAACTCGCTCGTCTTCCGTCGAAGAGAGACGATCTTGAGTTTGTTGAATAGGTTTCGGCACACTGATTATTCCGTTAAGAGAAGTCGAGATTTAAAAGTTTGAATTTGCGAGGTACAGTAACTCAAAGGTTCAAACAGCAAAGCTGGCCTAACTCGCTCGTCTTAGTCGTAGAGAGGTGTGCGATAGGTCGCTTAAAAGATCGCGACGTGCTCTTTTATGACACGATAAATATTTTATTCAATTGGTAAATCACGTACTGAGGAAATTGAAATTTTCGTAGGAAAGTCGTAGTGATACGATCTTCGATTCATTCGATAGGTCTTGACTCACTGATAATGCGCTAAGAGGAGTTGCGACTCAAAAATGTATATTACACGTGTTACAGTAATCCGAAGATCCAAAACGCAAAGCGGCTCTAACTCGGCCATCTTATGTCGTAGAGCGACAGTCGACACGTCGTTTGAAAGGTCTCAACGTGTTCTTTCATGCGACTGCATAAACCTTTTCAATTAGTAAAATACGCACTATGGAAATCGACATTCGCTACGGTTTGAGCACTATAAGGACTCTAACTCGCTCGTCTTGCGTTGTAGAGCGGCATTCGTTTTACCTGTTGAAACCTTACGTTGAGGCTGTTGTTGAACACTCATTCCTAAAGAAATACTTTTGTTTTTTTAACTCTTGCTTTACGAACAATTTTGTCTACTAAAAAAATTAATCCCGGGCGATCCCAATGTTGCCTTGCAACAACCACTCAGAAATGCGTGTGTCTTGCTCAAAAAATTAATCCCAGGCGATCCCAATGTTGCCCTGCAAGAACCCCTCCCTCAGAAAGGAGCGTGTCAGAAGTAGCGCATGAATAGGGGACTCCGGGCGGGCGCACATCATATCGGAAAGGCTTCAAAATACTTTACAAAAGTATCCACTCTTTTACTCTTCCACTTTAAAACACTCACAAACCACTCTGTATTAATAGAACAACTCAACTTTTTTAAAACAGCTTGTTCCGCGCTGGAAATGCGTCGGAAGGTTACCATGACTGCCTTGCTTTCCTATGCGATTATTTGCCTTGGGATCTTGTATTGTACGACTTCTTTGTCTTTCTCCGATACGCCCGGAAATGACACCGTCGGCGACGTTCTTCATCAACGTCTCTCCTGCGCGACCGGCTGCTTTAAGATCGGCGCCGATTTCTCCACATTGGGGGCAATCTTGCAGAACAGCGGCGCGTGCTTCTACCGAAACGGCACTAGAATCGACGACGTGGTAGTCGATTTGTTCGCCAGGATCTTCGGCGCGGCTCGCCTTCGCTTGTTCCATACTCCAAGCATGAATGGATCAGAAGTCAACGACCTTGCTTATACTCTGAAGTTGGCTCAGACTCTCAATGGGGCAGGGGGAATGCCCATTTTCCTGGACATCTTCTATGGCGACACTTGGTCGAATCAGACGATGCCCGAAGCGTGGCGAGATCTCGACTTCGAGTCTCTGGTGACTGTTTCGCAGAACGGAAAGCCCTTGCAGTTGTCCGTAGAACGACGGCCCAGCAAAAGAAAATGGCTCTAAAATAGCACCGCAGGCGAAAACTTTGCTCTTAGCGTGCTAGCGCACACAATTTTGTTCTGGGAGGGGGCGTGGGGGCGGGAAGGGGGTGGGGACACACAGCCGCCCCCTCCCCTGGAGGTACATATGTACGTACCTCCATACGCTACTGCAGTACATACGTAAGGTGGGGAAGGCAGTGAAGCTGGCTCGTGTGTGACATGCCGGTATTCGCTCAGTTGTGCGAAACAGTCCCCAGAAATCGGCGGTCTACAAATACACCGCCGACGTTCTCAGCGAGTTCCATCGCCTGAAAATCAACATTTCCATGGTCCAAGTCGGCAACGAGATCGACGGTGGATTGATGTGGCCGGCGGGCCGGCTCTACGAGCGGCCTGGGGCCAAGGGCGAATTCGCAAAGTTCTCCGCGTTGCTCAAAGAGGGAATTCGAGCGGTCAGAGACTCGGCCTATGGAAACACAGCGAAGGTGGTACTGCAGCTGAAGGAGGGCGGAAAGTGGGGCGACACCGAGTACTTCATGCGCCACGTTCTGGCCCACGGCGTCCAGTTCGACGCGCTCGGCCTCAGCTACTACCCCTGGTGGCAGGGGCCCATCGACAACCTGGTGCACAACGTGGAGAACGTCGCGCGCCACTTCCCCAACCACGAAGTGGTCATCGCAGAAGTTGGGTTTCTCTGGCTGCCGTGCCTGTTCCACGAAAGCGACGGTCATCGTAGTTTTCGAGGCATTCCCACAAGTCAATTCTCTAACGGCTGGTCGTATGTAGGTACACACACATACATAGCACATACCCACCGTCAATAATCCAATAAACCCCGTTCTTGGTATCGCTTTTGGACAGGGTAATGATGAAGGGGGACGGGGGGGGGGCTCCTTGGCGTATTCACGTTACGCACATGTACGTGTATGTAGGTAAGTGCAGCGTGTATGTCCTAAGTCGACATACATACAATAGGCATCTGTCGCTTTCGCGAAACAGGCCTCAGTTCTGAAGAAGGCCACTACCCCGAGGAGTACCAAGTATCGCCTCAGGGCCAGTACGGCCTACTGTTGGAGTTGTGCTCGCGAATGAAGCGCCAGCCGAACGTGAAGGCGATCTTCTACTGGACTCCAGAATCGATCAACGCCGGCGACATCGGCCATCTTCCCTACAGTCTGTGTCACTGGAACGGCACCGTCCTCAAAGGAATGCAAGCGTTCGCCGATTGCGCCTGCTGATGGATGATAGCCCGATCAGAAGCGAACATTTCCGCTTCACACTAATTAGCAACGGGTGTCTAGCGGTCGTCATTTGTTTTTCTGTTGGTCCCTTGACTGCAGTCACCGGCCACTTACCACTAAAATACAATAAATTAAACTAAATTAGAGTAAACCTAATTTGTTTTCAATTAAATACAATTGAATTAATCTAATCAAATTAAATATAATTAAATTAAATTAATCAAATTGAATCAAATCAGAGTAAATTAATCAAATTAAATCAAATTAAATCAAATCAATTAAACGAAATTAGATTAAATTAAGTTGAATTGATTTAAATTAAAGTTAAAGATTTAAATAAAAATTTAAGTTAAGTTAAATTGATTTAAATTAAAGTTAAAGATTTAAATAAAAATTTAAGTTAAGTTAAATTAAATTAAATTAAATTAAATTAAATTAAATTAAATTAAATTAAATTAAATTAAATTAAATTAAATTAAATTAAATTAAATTAAATTAAATTAAATTAAATTAAATTAAATTAAATTAAATTAAATTAAATTAAATTAATTAAATCAATTAAATTAAATAAATGCGGACATAGGTAAGTTTAGCTAAATTTAATATAAATTGAAAAAGAGTGTAAAAATCACGGATGAAATGCCCACTGGTGCACTATTCGGAGATGTAGCAGAACGTGAGTTTAGAATGCCAACATCCGCTCGAAATCTCAGTCGTTTCGGGTTTCGCGATAATGGTTCATCCAACCGGCTCGATATCCGGCCGAGAATGCAAACAGCCAGTCCAACTGCACGTGAAACTTGCGCATAGCGAGCTCAGTCTATGTTTGCTCGCGCTCAAGTCGTCCCCTGAAGGAATGAGTGCCTTGATAAGCGGAGTCGCGCGCAGCGCTCCGTCCACTCAGTCTCGGAAAGCACACGCCTACAACACCACTGCACCGCAATAATGTCGTCGACAAAGAAGCGAGTCTGCGTCGTCGGCGCGGCAGCGAGCGGTCTGCCGGCGATCAAGAGCTGTTTGGAGTATGGATTCGAGCCCGTCTGCTTTGAGAAGACAAACGACATAGGCGGGCTCTGGCGCTACAAGGCCGCCGACTGCGACGGTGAGAGGACCCGAATGTTGCAATTGTCGGATAACCACAAATGATTCTTTCCATACACTATTGCAACCACTGTCCCACTGTAGGCGAGGCTTCGGTGATGAAGAGCACCATCATCAACACGAGCAAGGAGATGACCTCCTACAGCGACTTCCCGCCTCCCGCCGACTTCGCCAACTTCATGCACAACCGCCAGATGCTGAAGTACCTTCGACTCTACGCCGAGCACTTCGACCTCGAGCGCCACGTCCTCTTCGAGACTACCGTACTAGACGTCAGCCGGGCCGACGACTTCGACGCCACCGGCAGATGGCGCGTCACCTATCGAGAGTCGGTGGATGCACTACGCTTTTAGTGCGATTCCATAGCGCTCAATACCCACGTGAAGCCGGTATCGTTTAGCAAGGAAGGGGAGGAGAAGGAGGAGACCTTCGACGCCGTCACGCTCGGATCCGGACACCACGTGGACCCCTATTTGCCCCCACCTTACAAAGGACAAGAGAAATTCAAGGTGCAGTTATAAGGGCGGGGAAAATGGTCCAAGTAACAAATTCTTTGAAATGGGTCAAAACGTAGGTACCGTACTGTATAACGTAGGAACAATGGACGAGCGCTGTCGCGCCCTTCATAATAAAACAAAATAGAAATAAACTAAATATCGCAAAAATTGAAAGTTGCATAAAGCAAACACAACAAAAAATAAATGAAAATAAACTACCTAAATAAACTTGAAGCAATGAAATTAATTGAACAATAAAAATAAACTAGACTAAATAAATTACCTAAATAAATTTAAAATGATAACGGTTTAAATCTAATTAGCTGAGCTTATGCCCTTGAATGGCGTAAACTTGATCCCAACTAACCAGATAATCATAGCGGACAAATACTGCAGAGTTGGCCTTCCAATCTGGGCAACGTTCCAGGGCGAGGTGTTGCACAGTCACAGCTACAAGGACCACCGCGGCTTCGAGGACAAGACGGTCGTCGTCGTGGGCGTCGGCAACTCGGGCGGCGACGTCGCCGTCGAGCTGAGCAAAGTGGGCGCACAGGTCAGCCCACTTCACACCTCTTCCTTTTCTTGCCAACAGCATCCCCTTGGAAGGAAGTTGGTTGCGATGCTTACGTGCTCTAGTCTGCACTCTCCTGACAGGCCTACCTGGTGACTCGTCGCGGCACCTGGGTTCTGAACCGCGTGGGCCCAAGCGGCTACCCATTCGACATCATTAGGAACACTCGATTTGGCGGCATGCTTTTCGACAATCTGCCTATGAAGCTGACCAGCTCCCTGGCCGAGTTCACCCTGAACCAACGCATGAGCCACGAACTCTATGGACTGAGACCGAAACACCACGTCTTCCAGGTACTGTCCGATTACGCCTGCAACTGTAAGTGTGTAAGGCCCTCGGGTGTAGGTATGGAGTTCGTTTAGGCCCACCCAACCGTCAACGACGAGCTGCCAAATCGAATCTGCGCCGGCACCGTCGTGGTGAAGCCGCAGATCGCGGAGATGGGCGAGAGGCACGTGGTGTTCGCCGACGGCAGCCGGCTGGACGACGTCGACGCGCTGATCCTCTGCACCGGCTACTCCTTCAGCTTCCCCTACCTGGAGGGCGGTCGGCTCATTCCGGTGGAAGAGAACCAAGTCTCCCTCTACAAGTACATGTTCGGGCCCGAGCTCAGCCATCCGGAGACCATGTGCATTCTGGGGTTGATCCAACCTCTTGGTTCGATCATGCCCATCTCGGAGATGCAGACGCGCCTCTTCTGCGACGCGCTGTCGGGCGCCACGAAGCTTCCCAGTCGGCAGGCGATGGAGCAGGACATTCGGGAGAAGCGCGAGGCCATGCGCCGGTGTCGTGCGAAAATGTGTGACCGTCGAAAATGTGTGACCAGCCAGAACGAGTTACCGTCGAAAATGTGTGACCAGTCGTGCGCAAATGTGTGACCGTCGAAAATGTGTGACCACGCTCAGTGACGTCTTCAGGTTGTCGGACAGGCTGTTACCTGCATGCAGAGGAAGGCGAGGTGAGTAGACGCGATTGTCGTTTTCGGATACTTCACTATCACAACAGTACACAATGCACCAACACCAACAATGTATGAGCAACAGCACAAAACAATTGCAGCAAAGCAGTAGCGAACTTCAAAGCAATCTGACGAAGACTACATATCGACGACAGGCGTATAGTGATCTCCTGAGCTGTTGTCCGAAGGGGGGTTGAAGGCGTGCGACATAATGGCGCCGATGCTCTCTCTTGTCGTCAGATTTGTCAGATTTTGGCAACGGAGAAGACATTTTCGAGATTCTAGTCACAATTGCCTAGTGATTACGGGTGAAACTGTCAAAGGTCTCACATTAGCGGCAATATATAGGGTGCAGCTATGTAGCCATTGTGCCTGTGTCTTCGCTAACCAAGCCGCATCTCTTCCCTGCTGGGCGGCTAGCTACCCTCTTTGTACCGCTAGCAAAGCAGCTTGGATTGGCTCTCTGCAGGACAGGAGGCCGAATACAAGTCTTGACACCGTTGGTGGCCAAGCCGAAAATCATTTGGTGGCTATGACGCAAATGCTCAGCAAGGGACGGGCGAAACTGATGATGAGACAAACCGGCAAACAAATGAAGGACGCAACTGGATCCTTGTAAAGGAGCAAGAAACAAAACAAACAGAGGCTCTAGTAATAAGGTCACACGTTTTCGACGGTTCATCTGACTCTTTCTTTGGCAGACACATATTTTAGACGTCGCTTCCATCGAAAATGTGTGGGACACACATTTTCGACGTCCAAAATGTGTGGCGACACACATTTTCGACGGTCACACATTTCCGCACATCACCGGCGCTACGTGGCCAGTCGAAGGCACACCATCCAGGTGGACTTCCGCGACTACATGGACCAGCTGGCCGACCTGATGGGCTGCAATCCCCATTTGGGTCGCTACCTGCGTCCCGACTTCCAGCTCTAGTGGAAGCTGGTCTTTGGGCCGCTCGTCGCCTACCAGTACCGGCTCGACGGGCCCCACCCGTGGAAAGGTGCTCGCCAAGCCATCATGAGTGTACAGCAACGCGTAGAGAAGCCGCTACGCACGCGCCGCTGCGACGGCGGCGACGAAGGCGCCTTCGGAAGCCTCCTCTACTACGCGGGAGCGGTTCTGCTGCTGCTGCTCGCTGTCTACTTCGTGTTCTGCTGAAATTGAGAACGTGCTTAAATTTCCAGACGCTGTTCATTGTAGGATTCATTAGATTCGGTTTTCTACGTTTAGTGGTTGGGGAGTGCACTGCTACCCACGTATTATACTGGCTTCGGTTTTGTAAGTTCGGTTGTGTGGCGCGTACTGACGCGGCTAAATGTAACTGGTGAAGCAGAAATATGTTCTCCGATTCGTTTACCATGTACCGCGCATCTAGCAGCAGAGCAGAACAGAGAAGGCCGGCAGTAAACAATACAGTACCCATGTTCCAGAACAGAGGTGACAACACTAACCGGTCGGGTAGCCCGGACAAAAGAAGCAACCTGTACAATACCGCATGCCCCATTACAGCGCAACCCCCTCCAACTCAACGCCAGAATACAGCAGCAGAGGGCACTGTGGCGGCCAAAGCGCCCGATAGAAACGGACAGTCATTTGTTGGTGGATTAGAGTACTGACATTAAGCAACGAACATACAGTACACCAACACAAGTCCGCCCCGCCCACCTCCATACTCTTATTGTAGTGCTCTGTGATCAAAAAGGTCGCTGCGCGGTTCGAATCGAGACGCCACAGAAAGTTTCATTGAAGTTCATTATCGTCTCGTCGCTCACTGCCTGACGATCTGGACGCTGTGCCCTCTCTCGTGGGGTCGCTGCTGTATGGCGGGCAGTGGGGCCTACAAAATGAGTGTTGCACACTGTATTATGCTCGACTCTATCGGAGTCGGTGCGAATCTCAGCTGCTCGTTTGATTTTGCCAAGTCCAGCTGCATTCGATGCCCGCGCCTATCTATCTTGGGTGGTGGCTTCTCAACGATCATTTCAGCGCTTTGGGGAGTTGCTCTATACCTGTACTGTCAATATTCCGTCGGTGGAGAGCGTGGAGGTGATGGTCTCGGGGTCGGTGCCGCGCGGCAGCATGAACTCCTGGTTGTACTCGCGGTAGACGGTCCGCTGGGGCGACTTCTCCTCGTGCTTGGCATGTACCAGCAGCCGATTGTCCACCGTCTTCACCGTCACCTCCTCAGGCTTGTACTGACTCACGTTGAATCTACAGGCGAACAGAGAGGGAAATGTAGACAAAGCAGGTTGAAACAAACGTACCAACAAGACCAAAGGAGAATATTTATCGCCCTGCTGTAGTTACAGTATGGAAGAGCTCGCTTCACAGCCCTGACGACATGGGAGAACTTGGAAGTTACCTACGCGCGTTCGACTTCTTCGCACTCGTTAGACCGTTTGGCACTAAGTACGTGGTGTATTCCAGGTTATTACTGTGGGTCTGTAGAAACAACCTTTCTTGTTAGCGTGAGAGTACTACTACTTGCCTCCGGCCACGAAACATCTAGTCAACTACCTGAGTCGCAGCGTTTTGCCGTCGCTCTCGTCCTTGATCAGCGGGCTCTTGAGGTTGTCCAGATAGGGGTCGTATCTGGGCTTGACCTGCTGCTGGTCGTGGTGCGGGTGGACGGCCATGGGCCCGGCGGCGTTCCCCATGTAGGGCGAGGCGCCGCGCTGCTGACTCGACATGGTCGAGTAGGGCGAGTGCTGGCGCTGCTGCTCGTAGGCGGCAGCGCCGCCGTTCGCCGTCCCGTTCTGCTGCATCTTCGGCGTGTATCCTGGAATGCGGCGGCGGAATGCGGCAAAATTACTGCCGACGAGCCATTATCGACGCGCGACGGCGGCGGGAGACCTAGCCCTCCCGCCAGCTAGCTCTCTTCTCTCTCTCACTCTCTTTCTCTCGTTCCCATTCTACTTCAGCCGCGATTCCCATGGGAAAAGGCAGCGGCCGCAGAGAGAAAACAGCGTCAGAACAAATGGGTTGAGGGAAGGCGGGACACGCCGCTGCTCAGTAGTGTGCGACAGCGAGTCGACACAGAAGAGAAACTCTAGCTATGTAGCTAAGCGGCGCCCGCTCGCGCAGGAGAGGAATGAATTTTGGCGGTCGACCCGCTTCTTCTGCCTTCCACCCACTCGGCTGATTGAGCAGATTTCTTGTTGTCGGCCCGACCGACCGTAGAAGCGATGGGCCGCGACCGAGGGCGGAGGACGGGGCGCTCTTCCTACTTAAGCAGGGTAATCAAATTTCTTGAGAGGCCTTCTGCAAAAAAATATTGCCTGCCTCGTCGCCGCCTACATACATACTCGCCTACACAGCCCATCACATGACCCGCTGACAGAAGCCTTTGGCGCTCCGAAGCAGCACAAAGACCGCCCATTAAATCCCCTCCGTAAACAGTCGCGTCGCTGTTTGACTTCTTTGAATGTGCGCAGCGATTAAAATTGTCTGCAGTATGTGAGCGCACCGGCGAACTCCCTCCTGAGTCGTCCCATCTCCTCCTCGACCCTCTTCATCTCGGCCTCGAAGCGATCGCGCATGTTGTCGAACTCGTTGTCGATGACGCTGTAGTTCTGCTTCTGGACGTCAATCTGCTTCTCGCGAGACATGGCTGCCGACTGACAATCGATGGAGCTCGATCACTGGAATATAGATGCCGATATGAGCCGCGCCGTTGACGGCAAATAATGACGGGGTCGGCTTTCGCCGGCTTAGCGTCAGACGGACAAGGCAGATATTTTCTGCCTGAAGCGCCGCCGCGGTGTGGATGCAAAGAGGACCGGTAGCAGATGGGGAAGCCGCGAGAAAGGGAGAACCTAACGCGCTGTTACGGCGACGACTATACGCACTGCTGCTGAAGCAACGTCAGAGCGCCCTAACCACCATAGAGCGCGATACGGCGGCCGGCCGCTGAAAGCCACGGCCTTGGAAAAGTGACAACGAAACTCAACTGGAGGCCGGGGGGATAGAAAGGGAGGGACGGAGGGGGAGTGCGACACGGCAGAGGGGAGCGCTACACACATAGCAAGCTGCGTGTAAATGAGAGCGACCGCTGACGGCTGAACTGTGACGACGACGCTCGAAGAGGGCAATATGTTCCAGCTGCTTCTGCTTCTGGGAAGGGAAGGGAAGGGAAAGCGGTTCCAGTGGAGCAGCAGCGTCCAGCAGAAGCTCGCAAGTTCGAGCCACTCGACCGCCCCCCGACGCCGCTGAACAAACCGAAAACGGGAGGGGAGACTGAGAGAAGCAGCGAAGCGGCGCGAAGGGGGGAAGTGTATGCTTTGTTTTCTCCGGGGGCCTGCTCTTTCCTGCGCCGCTGGCCTCCATCAAATCGGCGTGTCGAGACCAATACACACACTCTCTACTCACTGGAACATTCGGGCGGACTGACTGCGGACTTCGGAAGTCGGTATGAGGAGAAACAGTTGCGCCCTAAAAATACGAAGCAGCGCCGGAATGGGCGGTGGACGTCTTCGCGAAGAGGGGCACTTCAAGTCGGCTCTAAGAGCCCGCATTCCTGCATAGCGAAGGGAACTGCAGTGCGCCAAACCTCCGAAGACGGCAGGTCTGGCGAACTGCCGTCAGCCTCGCCCTCCACTTTGCCGGCTATTACAGAGGGAGAAGAAGAAGAAGAAGGTGAAGAACGGCGGCGTAATCCCCTCTGCTCTGCAGTCGCAAAGGAGCGCGCGATGCGCCAAATCAACCTGTGGCGGGGAAATGTTAGTCCAGCGACGGCGGCGCGACCCGCGAGACACCCCAGCCTACATAGCCCAGCGTCGTCGCCGCCCATATGTAACTACTTATGTACGTAGAGACGGACGGCTGACAGTGCAATGACGCGTCGGCGGCGGCCAACAGGCTAGAAGCGACAGTGATTTCTCCTTCTTCTTCGGCTCAGCACAGAGAGAACCAGTTCTTCTGCACTGCCTCGCCGCTAGCCGTCCAGCAGCTGCGGCAGTCGCGCGTGCTCGTTTCCCGGTCGGTCGCTGGACGACTCTCTGGAGTGGCGGCTGTGGTGTTGTTGTCGCATGCGCGGCGCCCGCGCCGACGCAAGTATTCGACCCAGTTTGCTCTCGTCCACAACCCACCCACTCGCCAAATATTGCGGCGCGAACTCTGGCCGAACGGCGTTCTCGACGATCGATCACACACAACCCGGACTCCACACCGTATCAACATCAAGAAAGAATTAGGCACCAATTGCAAGTATGTAGGTTCCACAGCTCAAACATTTCACTTGCACGAATTGTGAAACTCTAACCTCAAGATACACATTTCCTATTCAAAACAAAGTGTTCGCGACACAGTCCACTGTTGACGTGAGAGTCGATAGAGACGAGTTTAACGTTAAAAACAATTTTCCGCTCGCCAGGGTACAGTCGTGTGCGCGATGCGTGCGCCCAAAACGATTCTTGCTGCGAATAGGCCCGCTCTATGTTGCCAGCCGTGTGGCACAACAAAGGAGTCGTTTGTTTGACTCTCCTTCTTGCCTCTTTTGAAGTCGCCATCAGCTCGCGCAACAAAACCGGCATTGATTCCACAGAAGAGAGGTCTATGGTTACGCGCGAGAGGTTGGGTTACTCCGACTGACGGCGACGGCGGTTAACGCTCGCGCCTTCTTCTTCGTCTCGCGTGCGTCAATTTCTGTTGAACCAAAGTCAAGGACGACCACAACGTGCAATTTGACTAATGCGAAAATGTCCCCTTTTCGACAGACTAATTGCGTCCTCGCGTGGGAAGATGGTAGCGGCACGAACTGAAACATTTATTGAAGAGTCGTAGTATGTTATGTATGCATATGTAAGCATATGTACTAGCTATGTACTTGTTCCCTATGTACATGCAAAATTCAAACAAAAACGCTACAGTACTTCGGTGATGCAACATCCAAACGCTGCGTTGTGAAATAAACGTGTCATAAATGATTTCTAACATGTGATGATCATGACAAAGAAATTACGCGTGTTTGGTCCCGTTCAAAGTTGAAATTGTTGTAATTAAATTTGCTGAAAGTATTTGTTTTGTTGTTGGACTGTGGAGATTCCTTCGTCATGTCGGACGGAAACCAGGCAACGACAAGTAGCGGCGGCCAGAAGGATGCTGGAACTACTGGAAAGGCTCTTACCACAAACCAGATAGTCGAAGGCGAGTGTCTGGCGCATTCTTTGCGCATTCTACTCCACTTTTCACTCGAACTCGGCATCGTTTACAGGTTTCCAGCGCCTGAGGGAACAGCAGCAGATGTTGGCGACTAAGATCGCCGAACTGGATCAGGAGCAGAATGAGCACAGGTCGTTTTCCACCGGATTGTCATTTGTGAAGATCAATTCGGTTGTCGCGCTGACTACTGTGTCTTACATGGCTGTTACAGGGTGGTGATTGAGACGCTGGAGGAGACGGAGGCCGGTCGGAAGTGCTTCCGCTTGATCAACGGCGTCTTGGTCGAGAGGACGGTGGCCGAGGTGCTTCCCGAGCTCAAGGAGAATAAGGAGATGGTGAGACAAGTCGTAGTTTGTTGCAGCGATTAGATGAAGCGCGATGATGACATGACGAAGCAGGCACGCGCGCAGTTGAGAATCCGTTCACCCATAGGTTCCTTTGGGGGGGGCATAGTTGCGATTGGTCGCGAGGGTAGGGGGGGGGGGGGGTTCAACCGAGATTTGGGGGGAGGGGGTAACAAGAACAAGAATCCTGTTCTTGAAGCTCTCCAAAAAATAGCCAAAAAAGCCTAAAAATTACCATAAAGTCGCCAAAAACGCATATTTTTACTCAATTTTGAAGCAAATTGTACCAAAATGACTTAGAATTGCTCAAAAATAGCGCCGCAGGCGAAAATTTTTGCCAATTTTAGGTCGATTTTTGGGAAATTTCCTGATTTTTAGGGGGGAGGGGGGTAGCTGGAATCTCGGCTAGGGGGGGGGGGGATTAACAAGAATCTCGTTCTTGTTGGCCGTTGGTAGGGGGAGAGTAACCCCCCCCCCCCCCCTAACCCCCCCCCCCCCCCCCAATCGAAACTATGGGGGGGGGGGGGGGTTTGGGGGGGGGGGTTACCCCCCCTGGCCATCGGCCGATACGGACGAGGTTCCGGACGACCCCCCCCGGACTCCCATCCCAGACCGAACCCCCCCCCCCCTAGCGACCCCAAATTGCCGAAAAATTTTCGCCTGCGGCGCAATTTTGTTGTTATAATATGTATTTTGACCATTTGTAAGCTAGTAAATGGCGTTTATGTGTATGTTTGCGGTACTAAATGAGTAAAATACACGTTTTTCTGCACTTTTTGAAGCAAAAACTGCCAAATTTTCTTCAGTAAAAGACCCCCCTAGCTTTTCAAAATGGCCATCCGGAAACGGAATCCGGTTCCGGATGACCCACCCCCCCTCGACCCTCAGTTGACTTGACCCCCCCCCCCCGGACCCAATCTGGTAGGAACCTATGCGTTCACCGTTGTCTCGCTCATGGGATGGCCCCTGCATCTGTTGTTAGTGTCAATTGCCAATTGTGGCGCCGTTCAGACACTTGCTATTGCTAACATTGCCTTGTAATTGCGCTGCAGCTGGGCAAGCTGGTCGACTCCTTCAAGGAGAAGCTGGAGGCGCAGGCGCAGGAGCTGGCCGCCTACCGCGAGAAGCACAACATTCGCTTCGTCGACAGACTGGGAGGGGGCGCCGCGGCGGCCGCCAGCGGCAGCGACGAGAAGCAGCAGCAGCAGGCAAAGTCGGCCGCCGGCGCAGAAGACGGCAAGTCTCCGGGCGGCGCCAAGCCCAGCGGCAGTGGCGTCTTGGTTGGATGACGATGATACACGTGTCCTACTTGCTGTAGTGGTAGCGAAGTGCTAATACGTTCGCTTTGATTGTTTGCATCGTTTCTCTTTTGCGTAAGGCCCGCCGTTTGCTTGTGCTCTTGGCAGTCGGGCGCCAGTTTTGGGCAATCGAAGAACGAGAGTGGCTGGGATCGGTACGGGTGCGACCAGCATGAGGAACATCTAACGGCACGGTAGGGCCATTGTGTATTGATTATGCGGTACTAATATTGCAGGCAAAGCAGGACATCGGCGCGGTAGTTGCGCCGATAGGTAGTCTTATGTAGTCTTGTGTAGATACGGCTCGGAGACTGCAGTATGGTAGCTTCGGTTCTTGTGGCGCCCTGAACACAGAGTGGTCTGGTGTATAGTATAGGTAGGCTCCAAATTTTCTTCAGGGTTGTTGGTGTGTAGTTGGAAAGAGGCTGTTAGCGTCTGTTGTTACCGTAATCCTCTCGCCAGTCGTTGCCGGCGTCAAGGTGCAACTCAGTCGACTTGACTTCACGTGAGCGAGTAAAGGGCAAAGGCAGTCATCGTTAGTTCGCACCTCGTTGGGCACGAGCGCAGCAGCAGCACCACCTATCACGACGACTCGGAGTAGAGTGCGTGTGCGCGCGGCGTTTGATTCGTTCGCCCTTGCGGTGCCTTCTTGAGTCAATACTGGACCCGACGGAGCAGCTTCCTGTTCGCATTCGCAGGGGGGAACACAGAGCATGGTAGTTGGACTGTGATCTCTCGCGGACGCACAAGAGGGAAGCAATCATGACGGCGGCGGAGGGAGAATCGCCGTCGTCGTCGTCGTCGCCGCCGTATCAATGGCGGTTTTTGAGGCCGGACCAAGGAAGGGAGGGGGGAGAGGGCGTCGTCCCGTCTCGTGGCGCTTCCTGTGCCCACCCCCTCTTGTCGCCGCCACTTTCCCTTTGGGACGCAGGTGGCTGCGGCGGCCGGAGGATACATGCGGCGCAGTCGCCATCAGTGTCCGTCCGCTCTCGCTCGTCATGGGTGGCTGGCTGGGTCGCTCGTTCGAATGGATCGATTCGACGAGGACGGTGCCTGTTGCAAACACGCGCCGTGCCAATCCCAGACGTCGTCGCCGTCGAAATCGCCCCGTCCCGGCCGAATGGATTTACGGTTTCATTTTCGTCCGAACGGCGCCGCGGCGGGCGACATCTGTGAAAGTGGAATTGGTCCGGCGTGTAGAGAGAGGTGTACTATGTTCGTCGTCGACACCTGTTGCGCCGGCGTTTCGCGCATCACTGACCTGCTAGCAGCGTCGAGCGGCGGCGAAATCGGCACGTGTGTCTGTATGTGTGTGCATGTGTGTCTCTGTCGCCGTATGGCGGTTTGTGGCCGGCCCGCGCTCACCGACACATCCCAGCTGTGGGAATCTTTCGCGCCGTCGCAGTGGTTCTACTTAGGCGCACGTGTCCCAACCCGACATCTGTGTCGTCGCCGGCGCGCGTGACCAGTGGCTATTCCATTCGAGAATCGCGTTCGCTTCCCTCTGTTTCTACTTCACAGTCGACGGGACCGACGTACCGTCTGCTACTCTCTTACGGCTCTTCTGCCTGCCTGTCTGCCGGCGGCTGCTGCGACGAGCCTGACTGACAGTCTGTCAACAGAGTCGGAGGAGGGGATGGCACGAGAAAACTTGGAGTCGAGCTGTCAAACCGGTGAATCAGCACAGGTGAGCCTGTCTCGTTATAAATATGTACCTAGCCACTTGTTGGTTCTTCGGCCTAACTACTGAGTGGAAACGTGAAATATGTAGCTACCTGTACTACTGTACCAAAATGCTACCGAGTGCCGGAATCTTTAAGACCTTTGTGGACGCACTAGCATTAAGTTCACTGCTGATGTCCTTAAGTTTGGTATGTATGTACAATATACTGGTTACGGTAGTCGAAGTGTACTAGGCTCCGATTGAACACTACTAAAACCATTGACGGCGCATAGTCTAGCCAGTAGATCCAAGCGAGACAGCCGTGCAGAAAGGGGCGTGAATGCGACCTCGTTCGGAGTATAATGCGGAAAACGGCGTTTTGCTCTTTTTGCGCCGTTCTAGCGTAGTGAAAGTGTGCCGCCGAGTCAGTTTTCGCCGTCGCCTCGTATTCACGCGTGACTTTCCCGCGCCGCTCGTCGTCGTCTCCTTCTCTGTCGCCATCACGGTCGTCGGCGGCGTGAACCTAAATCGCAGGAACGGCCGACGCGTCGTTACAACGGATTGGGCGCCGTCGTCGGCCGTCCATCCCCGATCGCGCGCTGTGTGCGCAGTCGTTTTCGCCTCAGTGGGAGAAGACGCGCCCTTCTAGTGTTCGGTAAATTGAATCAAACGTAGGTAGCGGTTGTTGCGCTCGTCTGTCGAGGTCTCTTCTCGTGTCGCGCGGGACGACCAAGGTTGCCTCCCTCGGCGACTGGTCGGAGTGACGTGGCGTTTGCTTCTCCCACTCAAAGCTTAGAGGCGATTCTGGTTTTGCGCCGACGGCCATCCGTCGGCGGCAGTTATTTGCTCCCCGCAGAAGCTCTCAAGGCCGCTTCTATCCAGTCTGGCCGCTGGCTGTTTTCAGCTCGTTGTCGTCGTCGTCTGTCTGTGTGGGTTCGCGATGTGAGCGTGGCCTACCTGACATACACCGTCGTCGCTGATGGGCCAATTTCGACGGCGCGAAGGCCGGACGGCTTTGCGGCGGCGGCTGCGGCGGGGGCCCTATGTTTGCCGGCGGTCAACCTTTTCCAGCGGCCGGCCTTCCCTAAACGCAGTCGCTTTCTTTCGCGAAGGACGGCGCGCCGTCCGCCCGCCGCCCGTTTGCACAGTCCACCCTGCTGCTGTTGCTGCTTTTGCGCTTCGCCTACGCGCCCCGGCCGCTCGCCCTGGGTAAGACCGAAGTGTTTCTCTCGTTTCGGCCGTGGAGCGGACACAGCTGCAGCGTCGAGCGTCTGGTTCCGCCCCTCGCTCTTGATGATCAGTCACTTAGCGACCACGAGTGGAATATGGAGGAGGAGGAGGCGGAGGAAGCGGCATCGCAGGGACGACGAGGGCGACAGGAACAAAGGGTCGTGATCGCGTTTAGCGAGCGTCGGCGCCGGCCTTGCCGAATCCTCGGCCCTCTATTGTGCCGTGCGGACAGCCGGCGGGCCGCTCGACCATTATACGCGTACCCCCGCCACAAAAGTAGTACCTTTTCTCGGGGGCGAAACAGCTCGCCAATCCGCCGTCACTGGCCTTCTTGACAGACAGAGGCGGCCGACGGCTCCCCGTCTCCCTCTTTACATCCAGTTCCCCCTTTTGTGCCGCCTACCCCCGTCGCTTCGGTGCTCCACGCGAGTTCCGCTCTCCTCTCGCCGTTCTCGAGCGCTGCAGCAGTGGTGGTAGTAGAGCTGTTTTGGAGACGCCGACGAGTGTTTCTTCCTGCCCACGGCCAGCTGGTGCAATCTCCCTACTGCGTAAAAAAAGTCTCTCAGACTCGCCGAAGGAAGGAAAGAAATTCGAACGTATGTACATGTATGCGCGAGCGCGCCTACGAGCGAGTCGCGGTAGTACCCGTAGAGGAAGATCCCATTGCTGCAGCGCCGCCAAAGGCGAGGCGGAGGCTTTTGTCAGCGCCCAGTCGCCTAGTTAACTCGGCTACAATAGAAGGCGTTGTCGCTGTCGCGACCCATTCTCCGGCTGTCTACTGCGCCTGTTGCGCCGCCGCTCCTTTTCGCAGCTCTCGCTTGTTCTAAATCACGCGGAACCCATTGAGGTGTTGAGGTAGTGTCAGTCTAGCAGAGTTAGCGCGTAAACACTGTGTCGTTGCAGAGTAGGGGGCGACATGGCTGGCTGAGGAACGCGAAGGAGCGGCTGGCGACCAACATGGAGGAGTATCGTCAGTATCGCGCCAAGCGGCGCAAGTACAACCACCACCAGCAGCATCAGGAGAAGCCGCGCCAGGAGATCAGCCACTGCCTCAAGTACTTCATCTTCGTCGTCAACTTCGCCTGCATGGTGAGCGTCCGTCCGGCGTCTGCTTAAACTCATTATAAAGCGCAAGCTCCTTAACATAACACCGTAATGTTTCGCTACGTTATTTATGTACGTTCCTTAACGTTAAACTCTTCTAATCGAATCACACTGCAGCTACAGGTAAGACGACAGCATAGTTGTTCTTTACTTCGTATTCGGGTCAACGACACGCTAGGAGGTACATATTTTTTTGTGAAGGCTTTCTAATGCAATTCGGTGTTCGGTCGACTAAACGTGGTTGGGTTGCCCAGACAATAAACTTGTCATCCGCGGCGGTCAACGCGGGGGGCTGTTTTCTTCGGACTGTCGCCATTCGTCACCACTCGAGCAGTGCCGCTCGACCTTTTCGCTCTTTTGCCCTCCGCCGCCGCCGGCAGTGCGCTGTTCGGACGTGCTGACACAGATTTGTTCCGTCGTGTTCGCGCGATCGATTTCGCGCCCGGCGGGTGCGAATCTTCGCGGTTTATTCGAGAGTTGTCGCCGCGCCCCGGCGGGCACACCCTTATCCGCCGCGCGCTTCGACTGATCGGCCAATCGGTTGCCGGCCGACCGGCCGCCTCTCTCCCTGACTGACTTCGGCGGCCCGCGGCGCAGGCAGCGAGCGGCGATTGAATGGGACTGGGCAAGCGGAGCCACTTGTTGCGCCATCGGACGGCGTCCGGTTGCTGCTCCAGCTCCAGCGACGACGACGACGACAACAATAGTAGTTGTTGAATAGACGATGGAATGTTCGACAACGCCCGGGGGCCTTTTCCCGACGACGATCGCTATCTCGATCGGTTCGCCGTCTGTGTTCTTCACAGCGTACTCTCATGACAAACTCTGTGACAAACAGGCGGATCTGAACCGTCCGGACAACCAACTAATTAGAAACAACACGTTATTCAGGTGATTAAATAACGCAATTGTCGTCTTCTGTTCAGCTAGTCGGGTCGGTGTGCCTTCTATTGGGGGCCTACGTCGTCTGGAAGAACCCGAGGCCGATTCGGGAGCCGGTCGACGTGGCGCTCAATCCTTTCCTGCTGCTGCTCATCTCTGGTCTGGCTGGACTGCTCATCTCCCTGTCCGCCTGCGTCGGCGCACTCAGGGAAAACGTCTGCCTCTTGAAATCGGTGAGATACAAGAAATACAACGAAACGATGAACCAATTAAGCCGAAATGAATTCAAGCTACCTTAACTCTGAATGAAATTAAATAAATTAAAAGATGTGCTAAATCAAACTAAGCCAGGGTAGGTGAATTGAACTTTTAGCTTAAACAAAATAAAATAGAATTAATAAAGCTACATTGCATTGAACTACATGAAATTAAGTTAAATTAAATTAAACAATTTAAGCTACTTAAAGTAAATCAAATAAATAAAGTGAAGTAGACTAAATTAAATTAGATATAAGCTAGGTAATTAAAAGCAAGTTGAATTAAACCAAAGTAGACAAAATCAAGCCTAAGTAGACTAATTAAATTAAATAAAATTACATTAAAGAAATTTGAGTACATTAAATTAAATTCAATTAATATTGAATACAAACAATTAATTAATTCAATTTAATTCAGTTGAATTAAATCGAAATAAAGAAAATAGACTGAGATGAAAATGAAATAGAATCACATTGAACTAGATCAAATTACACTACAACTGATTAAGGTTGATTGGATTAATGCACAGTATAGACCGTCCTGCTTTCTTCTCAGTTCACCCTGTGCGTCTTCCTGAGCTACATTCTGCTGATCGTCGTCACCTTCGTCGTCTTCATCCTCTTCTACACGGACACTCCCCACGGCGTCAGCATTCACTCGCTGCTGTTGAAGGCCGTCCGACAGTACGACGATAACGACAACCTGCGCGAGTTCATGGACACCGTACAGGAACAGGTGAAGTCGCTGCAGTTCTAATAGATTTTGCGCACTCGTAACTCTCGATAAGCTTGGCGCGAGCGTCTGAGGCACGTTCGATTTCAAATCAAACGGCAGTCGACATCCGCGCTTCAAAATTAGGGTGCTCTTCCTTCAACTACTTTTTCCCGATGCAATTCATTTCTTGTACAAGGCGTTTTATTTATTCAACGGAATGTTGCAGCTCGAGTGCTGCGGCGCCACTTCACAGACGCAGGGCTACCGCGACTGGCGCAACAGCTTCACCTTCAGCTGCAACGCAACGAATTTGCACCCGGAGAAGTGCGGCGTGCCCAAGAGTTGCTGCAAACTGCCGGGCGATCCTGTAGGAGTGGGGGCGACGCCGGTCGCTTCGCACCATCTGCCGAATCAAGACTTCGGAGGAGGGTTGGAGTCGAAGCAGTTTCTACCCGCTCTACACAGCCTCAACTGCTGGCAGAATGCCCAAAACAAAGAGGTGATACTTTCTTATGGCAGACAATTCGTCCCATTGGAAAACGACGCGCTATCCGGCCGCTCTTTCAGCTCCACGAGCTCGACCACCTCATCCACACGCGCGGCTGCCTGGATCCCATTCAACGCGCTTTCGAAGGCAACGCCGTCATCATCGGCGCTGTAGTCGGAGGACTGATTCTGCCAGTGGTTCGTTAGCGCTGCTTCCCGACGATTCGGTCAATCCAACAATAAGACATCGCTCCATTTTGCAGTGCGTCTCGGTCACCCTGGTCAACATCTTCGCCAAGCAGATCGAGCGCCAGCGCTTCCTGCTCGACCGCGAGGCTAAACGGGTGGAGCGCCGACGGCGGAAGACGCGCCAACAGTTCCGCGATCCCTACGCTCAACGCTACGTGCCGAGGTCTCCGAGCGGGACCGCGGCCCAACAAGCCGACACGAACAACAACGGACTCGACGCCGTCGTCGTGCAGGCGAGACAGAATCGGACGAGGGCCAGGCCGTCAGCCCCACCGCTGGCGTCGTCGTCCGCCACCTCCTCGGAAGCCAAGCAGCAGCAGCAGACGAAGCAGCCGAAGCGGCCGCAGCCGTCGTCGTCTCGACCCCGGCCGAACTCCATGTCGCCGGTGCGGAAGAAGCCCTCCTCCGCCGACCAGCAGGCCATCGTCCAGACGGCCGAGCAGGTGCGCGACGCGGCCGAAGAGAGGCGCAAGAAGAACCAGCGCCGGCGGCGCTCCGTGGCCGTTCCGCCCACGGCGGCTGCTGCGACCGCTTTCTCGCCGCTGCCGGTGGGCGCGCCCCTGTCGAAGACGATGGCGCCCCGATCGAGTCGAGAGAGCGTCGCCTTCTGGCTCTCCCAGAGCGACTTCGCCGCCGCCGCCGCCAAGGAAGCCAAAGGTAGCGACAGTCCTCCACCCTATTCGCCGCCTGAGGCCAAAAAGTCGTCGGGGTCCGAACAGGAAGCGGTGGCCGCCGATTCCAGTGGCGCTCCTCCGCCGGTAGCAAGCGCGGGTGGACCGAGCGTTGACGTAGAGTGACGCATTTAGAGTATGATTACTGCTGCAGTCGATGTGTACATTTATACTGACGTGTGGTGCGCCTATGTATGTGTTCGAGCGATTCTGTGAACGCGTCGTTCGGTCAACGGCCCGTTCTCCACACCAACAGAAGAGAGGCAGCGGACGGAACGGTACTACGCACTGTGGAATACCCAGTCTCAATTCGCCCAGCCAGAGAGGAATGAGGATAGAGGTGCATTCGCGAGTTCCCTTTCAAACAGCCTACGCGGATACAGTGAAGTTCGCACGGTCGCCTAGGCAACGCTTGGATCGTCTATAGACAGAGATCTGTCATTCGCCCTTTGATCCGATGCTCGAGCCGCCAGCAGCCTTCACAACCCTTCAGAGACGTCTTCCGCTTCGTTTGTTGGTCGCCGGTCGCTTGCGCTTTCTTTCCATGTGGCCGCCGCAGGCGGTCGACTGGGCACACTGGTCTGCATTTGGAGGACGACAGTGATACACAGTAAGCAGACCCCTCTGGTAACTGAGTGTACGTATGTACGTATAATATGAAGCCAGCCAACCGTCGGAGCAGCAGAGGCCGCCGGGCGCGCAGAAGCCGTCCTTGTCGCCGCCCTCGGTCAGGGCGCAGCGCTCGGCCGTCCCTCCCGTCCTCTCGTCGACCGGGGCGCAGGGGTCGGCCATGAGAGCCTCCAGGCCGCAGCTTCTGGTGAAGTCGTTCTCGCCCATCACGCAGCCGCCGCTCTCGGCCAGACAGCAGATCGACGGCCCGTAGCACTGACCTTCCATGTCGCGACCGCAGGAGACGCACTGAAAAGCATTCGGTTGTATAGAAAGTGACGAAGTGGCACCATCGACAGCACTGAAATGTTGGGCTTTAAGCTTCGAGCTTCGTTTCCTTCCATACTTTTCTGGCGAGGTGGATCTGGTCTTGCTCTGAATCGGGCGTCTTGCCCGACCGCTTCGACAACGACTCATCCGTCTTGAATGGGCAGTTTTGAAAGAAGCAGCCCAGGGAGGGGCTGGCCAAAACCACGACGACAAAGAGACAGACGCCGACGACAGCCATAATCCCGCTTTCTGGCGATGCGCGTGTGAAGTTCGAAGCCTTGATGAAAGATGACCGGGTACAGTAGGCAACGCGAGCTTCTCGCCACCTGCGGGACCGAAGGGAAGACCCTACCTAGCCCAATTATTTCGGAGCGACAAAGAATCGGTAGTCTCAGTCGGTTCGTTCGAACCCTCGGCGAGGAAGCCGCCTGGCACAGGGAAAAAGTGTAAGCGGGGATCACGCGCCTGTAATCCGATGCCAGGGAAGCGCTACCAACGCAGGAATGGCTAATCAGCGAAGGAGGAGGAGAACGGAAATACACTTCCCAGTTGAAGGTGAGAAGGAGGAAGGAAAAGTTGTCGCATCACGAGAAGCCGCCTAAAAGAAGAGCCGACATAATCTGCCGGAACTAAATGACAATATATATGAGATGCCAAAGAGTCAAGTTGGCAGAGTTACCCAGCAAACTATTTTTTAGCAATTATGCACTCTACCCGGAATAAGAAATGCAGCTTAAAATTTGTGAGCATAATTGATGTCGCCATTCATCAGTGTGAGGCTGCATTTGGAACGCGTGGGCGCGAGTGCGGTAGCATCTGCTACATATGTAGTAGTAAAGTCTAAAGTGGCGCTAAATTGGCCACGATGAATATTTCACATGCAAAGAGGGTACGAACAAATCCAAACAACTCACACCAGGACACTAGAAGCTGTATACAGTAACTCGAACTTGGAACTTAATAGGTTCCAAAGTCATATCAAGTAATTCAAGTGGCGCCATCTGCGCTTGTCGCGCTCAACTGTCACTAACTCGAGGAAAGTGAACTTCTATACCAAGCAACGACCTTCTGACGCAGCAACTGCTGCAAGAGAGCATTCTCTCCTGCCTGTCGCTTTGGATCGAACTTGACACTTGGGACACTCCGAAATAACTACCACCTAGCCCCAGAAGGCGCCTATTTAGAGCCGTGTAATCAAAAGTGGCGGAACCTGCGCTCTTGAATGGATTTGCGTAGGACTCTGCAGCAGTGGAATGTCAAGTCGCGTCACCCAGAGACTCTGTAACGGTGACCACACCCACCGCAACGCCAAAGGCCTCTGGCACACGATGGAACTCGCACAGACACGCATGATAAAAAGTGCACAAATAGACAAAGGCCGATTACGCTAACACGAGCTCGTATCCGTCGTCGCTTTGCGTCAAGGATTGTATGTGGGCGGGCGCAAAACCAAGGAACTCGAAGCGGCAGACGATGTGTCTTGCGCTTGATCGCCCAAAGAAGCAGCCAAGCGAGTATAGGTACAGACACTGGAGATAAAGCCTTGGGATTCGCTCCAGGTGGCCGGTTTGGTCTCGGCGCAGTAGCGCGCTGCGTTTATCGCCTTCATTGGTTGGTGTAATTGAGAGGATCAATCTTCGGACCCTTTCGGTATTTGCGAAAGCGCTATAGGTACCTGCTACCTACGCTATAGGTGCCTGCTACGAATTGCCCTAGGTAATTAATTGCTGATAGCCTAGCACAGCCCGTTCGTTCGATCGTGGTGCGAAGTGTGGCAAGACGTGCAACTGTTTGTTATCGCCATTAGCGGTTGCTGACCAGGGTTGAATCCTGCCGGTAAACAACCCTGTCATGACGCACAACCAGGGCCGAGAGTGGAAATTGGTCCCGCCGACGGCAGTTAGAACGGTCAGAAATGGAAGCACACCGACCTGTCTGCTCCGTTGGGGGCTCGTCGGCTGTTGTTGACGCTTCGCCACTCGACTTCTGCGTCCCCAGGAGAGTCTGCTGCTGCCGCAGGACAGTACGTAGCAGCCCTCCGTCAGCACCAGCAGAGCGGCCGCTGCGGCGACAGCCAGTAGAAGACGTCTGGGCGACATCTCAGCAGGGCTGCGGTGCTCTCTACAAATCACTCTTTCATCAGAGGACCGCGGCGGCGGCGCGGGCCATAAGCCGTGCTACCTAGACGACATACCCTAAGACGATTTGGAACACGCGTGCGGTGACGTAGTGAGAGTTATGGAACGTCATAGGATCGGCCTGGAAGCGAGACTCAACGAGCGAAGGCGAAGAGGAACAGTCCTACCGCCGATTCTGCCGTCTTCAAGATAAGCGACACTTCGTAGCGTCACGCAGACAGAGACTACTAAGTACAGCAGCAAAATAGCCTGCGGTTGTAATCTGGCTCCATTCCTTTCCACAACAACACAGAACCCACGACGATTTCTAGAAGGAATAAATGTGTACACTTGTACAACTTCGAGGGGGTCGCGCTCGTAGAGCCGCCCTGCTCCGGCCCTCTTTTCGTTGAAACATCGAAATACGTGGGCGAGATCATTTCAATTGCTTGCGTAGCGCCAATGCAGGAGATGTCCCAATCGCGCTGTTTGCCCAACGTTTCCGTCACGTCTTGGTGGCGTTCTTGTTAATCTTGGACGGCTTTGTTGAACTCTCTGCATTCGCTATTCGACACATCCTGTAGGGTCCGTGTGAGTAGAGTGAATAATGCATACTGCCAATCTTGGTCGTCGCAACGACCGGCGGCAATATAAAGTTACACCGACGCTTATACTACTTCCAATTTCTGCCCACTTCGTGAGCCTCCCAAAAAGCACTGAAGGGGTCCACACAGTGGTTTCCCAAAGGCGGATTCGACACCAACCTTCAGTATTTGGGTAATAACCAAAGAACACTCTCGAAACCGCCAGAAGTTACCTGACATTTCAACACAATTGGCGCGGGTATGCGCAAGTGACTGCAATGGAAAAGAGCATAACTGCGGTCAATCGAACACGACAGCAGCGCCGCCTATCGGTCGTTGCAGTATTACATCGCCTGGTGATTGGTCGAGAGCACTTAATGTGGCCACTGACAGTGGCAGCACACAACGCCAACGGCAAACTGTGATTGGTCGCCTACTTTGTCAACCAGTCACCGTCGAGTTTGGTGACGTCATTGTTCTAGAAGGTTCTAGAATGTTCCGAGGTGGCAGTCGACGACAAAACAACAATGACAAATCGCCTAGAACCTTCTCAGTCTGGAAAGTTCTACGCCTGTATAAATATGGAGACCAAACGCAACGGTTCTCAAACTCTCATCCGAAACGAAAGAAGAGCCTTTGACTGTGCTAAGCGACTAGAGCCCCAGTTGTGTTCCCTGTGGCCCCAACTTGATCCAAGCGAGAGAAGAAGAAGATGGCCAGCTCGACGAGAGCCATCGGCATTGACTTGGGGACGACCTACAGCTGCGTGGGCGTCTACCAGAACGGCAAGGTGGAGATCGTGGCCAACGACCAGGGCAACAAGACCACGCCCAGCTACGTCGCCTTCACCGACACCGAGCGGTTGGTGGGCGACGCCGCCCGGGACCAGACGGCGCGCAATCCCGAGAACACCGTCTTCGACGCGAAGCGCCTGATCGGTCGTCGGTTCGACGACGCCGCCGTCCAGTCCGACATCAAGCACTGGCCCTTCAAGGTCGTCTCCGGGCAGGGAGGCAAGCCGGCCATGCAGGTGGAGTTCAAGGGCGAGAAGAAGACCCTGTCGGCCGAAGAAGTCTCGAGCATGGTGCTGACGAAGATGAAGGAGACGGCCGAAGCCTTCCTGGGCGGCCAGGTCAGAGAGGCGGTGATCACGGTTCCCGCCTACTTCAACGACAGCCAGAGGCAAGCCACCAAGGACGCCGGCACCATTGCCGGCCTGAAGGTGCTGCGAGTGATCAACGAGCCGACGGCCGCAGCCCTCGCTTACGGCCTGGACAAGAACCTGCAAGGGGAGAAGAACGTCCTAATCTTCGACTTGGGAGGCGGCACCTTCGACGTGTCCATCCTCACAATCGACGAGGGCAGCCTTTTCGAAGTCAAGTCGACGGCCGGCGACACTCACCTGGGAGGGGAGGACTTTGACAACAGGCTCGTCAACCACATGATCCAGGAGTTCAAGCGAAAGCACGGCAAGGACTTGCGCTCCAACGCGCGGGCGCTGCGCCGACTGCGAACGGCCTGCGAACGAGCCAAGCGCACCCTGTCGTCGTCGACCGAGGCGGCCATCGAGATCGACAGCCTGTTCGAAGGAATCGACTTCTACTCGAAACTCAGCCGCGCCAGATTCGAAGAGCTGTGCGCCGACCTGTTTCGCAAGACTCTGGAGCCGGTGGAGAAGGCGCTGAGAGACGCCAAGCTGGACAAGAGCAGAATCGACGACGTCGTCTTGGTCGGCGGCAGTACCCGGATCCCCAAGGTCCAGAAGCTTCTGAGGGAGTTCTTCAACGGCAAGGAGCTCAACCAGTCGATCAACCCGGACGAGGCTGTGGCCTACGGCGCAGCAGTGCAAGCGGCCGTACTCACTGGCGTCTCGGACAACACCACGAAGGACCTGCTGCTGGTGGACGTAACGCCGCTCTCGCTGGGCATCGAGACGGCCGGCGGCGTCATGACCAAGCTGCTGGAGCGCAACACAACCATTCCCACGAAGACCTCCCAGACCTTCACCACCTACTCGGACAACCAGACGGGCGTCACCATCCAGGTGTTCGAAGGCGAGCGCGCGATGACCAAGGACAACAACCGTCTGGGCACCTTCGAGTTGATGGGCATTCCGCCGGCGCCCAGGGGCGTTCCACAGATCGAGGTCTCCTTCGACGTGGACGCCAACGGCATTCTCAACGTCTCGGCCGCCGACAAGTCGACCGGCAAGTCGAACCGCATCACCATCCGCAACGAGAAGGGTCGCCTCTCCAAAGAGCAGATCGACAAGCTCGTCCGGGAAGCAGAGGAATACAAGGACGAAGACAACCGACAGAAGGAGCGCGTCGCCAGCCGCAACGCCGTCGAGGCCTACGCCTTTCAGGTACGCACTCAGCTTCTCTTATCTGATTTGGAAGATCTTCAGGAATAGGAAGTTGTCACACAATAGGCAACCGTAACATCAGCATTACGAAGTTCCCACACAGTCCACCGTAACCTTCTGCCAATCTAACCTTCCCCAACTCCATTGCAGGTGAAGCAGGTGTGCGACGAAGACCAATCGGGTCGTCTGGGCGACGACGACAAGAGGCGCGTGCGCGAGGCGGCCGACGACGCCCTCCGATGGGTGGAGTCGAACTCGCTGGCCGAGAAGGAGGAGTTCGAGGAGAGGCTGAAGCAGCTCCAGGCCGTCTGCAGCCCCCTCATGGCCAAGATGCACCAGCAAGCGGGTCAGACGTCGTCCGGCTGCGGTCAGCAGGCCAATTCCGACCCCTACTCGGGCGGCTTCGGCGCCGCCGCCGGCCAAGGGCCCACCGTTGAAGAGGTGGACTAAGAAGCGAAGTGAACCTTATCCACGCAATCTCGAGCAACGCCTGTTGGCTCATTCTTTCTTTCGTTGATGCGCAGTTGTGTATACTTCGTTATAGTAGTGGTAGTGGGTGACAGTGTTCTATAATCGTCCAATCTGTGATTGGTTCGGTGTTCTTGTTAGTAGTTCCGCTCATCGTGAAGAAACGGAAAGCAGTCGTTCCAACAATATACAATTCCGCAATTAGCAGTGAACGTTTGAGCAGCTCTGAATCGAACGTTCAAGTGAAGTGTACAGTTCGAGTTTCCGGTTTTACACGAGGTCACGTTTGCAGTAAAACAACAACAAAACGGTTTCGGCTCAACGGAGAGCAATGCTGGCATAAGCACAATGGTCGTTCATATACCCGCTAGGATAAACCGGGTGTTTCGAAAGTC
Source organism: Linhomoeus sp. GSCO2_2 (assembly GCA_030248115.1). Lineage (NCBI taxonomy): Eukaryota > Metazoa > Nematoda > Chromadorea > Monhysterida > Linhomoeidae > Linhomoeus > Linhomoeus sp. GSCO2_2. Next base: position 90,432 of record JASAMZ010006778.1, on the reverse strand, counting down.
CAGTCCCCCCACCCTCCCCCCCCCCCATCCCACAGCAAGCTGTAGGAAGGCTAGAAGGGTGAAACTTGGAGATATGTTAACCCAATGTGTTGACGACACATCTGACGCCAAATTTCGGCACCCTAGACCCATTCGTGCGGGAATGGGAGCTCGAAACGCAAAATCGATTAATTTCGGAAGACTCACTGGCTTCGGCTACAACTTGTGCTACACAGCGGCTATTTTGATGCGACTTGCGCCACTGTGAAGAATCTCTTTGAACGAACATCATAGCTTGTTACACGTTCGAGAACGAGTGAATCAAATTTTATTCGCCGGTCACATCTCTGGGAGCCGCCAGCTGCTCATGCTGCTGGGGGACCCCCTCCACCACGGCCAGCGTGCGTGACCAATTTTGTGTTTCGAGCTCCCGTTCCCGCACGAATGGATTTAGGGTGCTGAAATTTGGCGTCAGATGTGTCAACACATTGGGTTAACATATCTCCAAGTTTCACCTTTCTAGCTTTCCTACAGCTTGCTGTGGAGTGTGGAGGGGGGGGGGTGGCTGGACTTTCGAAACACCCGGTACATAGTTTGTCGATCCGTACGATGCCGTACACCGCACATGTAGTAAACAACGGAGGTTGTAACTACACTAGGTACCTACTACCTAACCCGCGCCAGTGCACACTGCCATAACAGGTAATTACGGTCCGGACTGAATCACTAAACGTGGCCCGCTTGTACCTACTGTAACATATTTTGAGGATCATAAAGAAGCATAAACAAAGCCAAAGGTGCTTTCCAAACTGCCTGCCTGTAGTACTTCGGCATCATAGCATGTGCAGTCGTACATAACTGAGTGTACATAGGTATGTACAACGAACGGTGGCCAAAGCCAAATCGCAGAAGACTAACGTACATACATGCCTATTGGAAGTTACAAAGACTGCAGTATTTGTGGCACACTCCAGGCGCGAAGGTCGATCTCAGGCGAAAGCTCGTCTCTGGCGTCCGTTGTTGCGAATCCCATGCAGCGTCAGAATAGGAGGAAAAGACGGCCTCTTTTCCTTGGCGGTCCCCGACACTGTAAATTGGCGAAGGCTATTGCAGCCACCGTACCTATGTACTGTAGAATGTGTTACATCAGCGTCGTCAAGTCAAACTTCCTCCTGACGCTTTAACCAGTTATTCCCAACCGGTCACGTTTCGGTTTCTGCAGATCCCGAAATGTTCCAGATCCCGATGTTCTACAGAAGCGGTTCGCGGTTTGGCAGGAGACGAATACGCATGCTCTGTTCTATGACGTGCGCTATTCGTACAATCATACAGTATACTCCGCGTTTGAATCCGGGGTATGTTCGGAAAATTATTACGTCCGCCCGAAAATTATTCCGGGCTCTCCTCGTCCTCCAGGCGCCCACCGGGATCTGTGGCTCACATTTTTGGGATCTGCACAAACCGAAACGTGACCGGTTAGGAATAACTGATTAACCAACGAAAGCACTGCACCAAAAGAGAAGAGTTTGGAAGGACATGCGACGAACCAGCACGCCTCGGCAGCTGACGGCTCCCGGTGATTTCCTTCCTGAACGAGACCGGATGGATATACAAGGAACGGGTCTACATTACCAGACACTCGCATAACGAAGCGACCCACTTTGCCGAACTCGGACGGGTTCGCGATTCTCAAGCAGCCTCGCCAAGACGTCGAGTTTGTCGGCGAGCGCCGCTTCTCCCGCTCGAGACATCGCAGCTCCGAGTTTCACCGGCGCACCGTCCACCCCCATCCTCGCCAAGTGCGCCAAAATCAGCAGAAGGCAAAGCGCCCCGCCTGCGCCGCCGGTTGCCGACATCGCTGACAATGACCGCCTTTGGAGACGCGAAACCTCGTGTAAGAAGTTGCAAACACGGTGGTGGCAGATAGGGAAAGTGAAAAGCGAACCATGCCAATTCGGCCGCCTTATCTCCGAACATGCCTTTGCTGCCTTCTTTCTCATCCAATCACGACCTTAACCCCGACCTTACCCGATTGTACCTACGACATATGTACTTCCTTAGGAATGCTGCTGCAGCTACATATGGGTTAATTGGCGGCCGCGCTACCAATTCTCGGAACGGAAAGTTCACATAGTTCTCCCGATCGTAAATAGAAACACCGGGCGGCAAAAACCGTTGGAAAACCTTCGTTCCAGACATGTCAACGTTGGCGCCAGATAGCGACGAAAAAGGTCGGATTAGAAGTTGCTTCTGCCGTTTCTTTCGCCGGCAGATAAGAACGCCGTTCCTCCGTTGTCTAGACCGACGTCTTGTGCTTCGTGCACTGGGTGGGTTACGTGAAACGCGATACCTTCTTTCCAGAGCGCGTGCAGTGCACATGTACGGAGAATGACTCGATACAACAGACGCAAAAGCACCTGAGCTACACACCACAACGCGAAAAAGAAACGTTCGAATAAAACGCAAGAGCACGGTCACAAACGGCTAGGGCAAGAGAACCGAAGGCTGTATCAATGGGAGCGAATGCGTCCATTTTCTGGAGTAATACTCAATCCATAAGTAGGTACTGAAAGTACCGACGCGAACCAAAGAAGCTTTGCGGTTAAATACATCTCGAAGGAGGGCGAATACCGTACGTAGGATTTCGCCGTAGTCACTTAGTCGAAGTGTGGTAAGAACAAAACTGTAGCTGAGGATGAGCAGAGCCTTCGATTCGGCTAAGTGGCTACGGCGCCTCTGCTTTGTCGACCCAACAGCTATCGTAATCTTCGAACTATCGGCACATGAGGGTAGGCAATGGGAGTACGGTAGCCATTGGTTCGGCAAAGCGGCGACACTCGAGGACAAAAGACGGGAGCACTGTATCCAACTGGAGCACAACCACATGCACAGACAGAGTAGAGCAGCGCTATTCGGCGGCTATCCTTCTGAGGGCGACCAGGAGGGGCAGGGTGGCGAGGAGTGTCAGCAGCGTGAGGGCGGAGGCGCCGGCGGTTCTGCCGTCGATGGGTACTTTGGCGACGGCGGCGTTGCGCTGTAGCCAGAGTTCGTACTGGTAGACGCCCTCTTGGAAGTCCGGGAGGTCCTCGGGCAGATCGTCCACCACGGTGATGTTGAAGCCCATGTTGTACTGCGTGTAGCTCTGCAGTCAGAGAATACGGTGCTGATGGAATGGAGCAATGCAGAGGTATAGGATGGATTAGTAGTTCAGTGAGGCAGATTGGGACGCTAAGACTACCGTGTACGGTATACGTGAATGGACATAGGGTGGTAAAATTTGGCGTCAGAGGTGTCAACACACCACACTGTATTTGCTGGCGATGGGGAAGGGGCTGGACATTCGAAACACCCAGTACTATGAGCTTGTGGACAAACATCGCTTACACAATCTGGTCGCAGCTTTGTTCACAAGTGCATTACAGTACTTCACCTGATAGTAGACGGTGTCAGGAGTGAACTCGTCAGGCGTCCAGCGGAAGACGCCGGATTGCCCAGAGCGGCAGTCCAATTTGAGGCTCTCGCGGTAGGCGTCGAAGCTGTCGAATGAATCGGCTTCGGCCGCGTCAGGGGTCTCCATCCAGCGACACAGGCGGCCGGCTTAAAAGAGTCTAAGTACCGGATTTTTCCGCTTATAAGCCCATGGGCTTATACGTGGTTTTGACGCCTTCTCCAGAGTAAAACTAGCGACACACAAAGCCCAGGGCTAATAGGTGGCAGTCGACTTTCAGGGCGGCTTCCTCCCAGTCCTATGTGAGCAACTAATTAGAATGAATTAGCAGTTTAATGGGACTAGTTAGTGCATAATCGTTAGCGAGTAGTCAAACCAACATGGTAATTGGCAGTTTTGCTGCCATTTGTAGTTCATTCCTCACTATTTTACCGCCAATTGACAGTACAATTAGGCAAATACTGGCAACGCTCTTGACAAACTTTGGGCACCACGTATAAGCCCATGGGCTTATATGTGGCAGTCAAAACAACGTATAAGCCCATGGGCTTATGAGTGGATGGGCTTATAAGCGGAAAAATCCGGTACCAATATTTGAGTGCTGGAAAAGGTTTACAAAGCCGTAACAGACACCTCCACAGCTGGCTACATATGTGGGGCACTCTGAGTGAACACACTACAAGCCGTGGCACAAAGCAAAGTTTAACCTGAGCTTTCGGTGGCGGAATTCAGCGGCATGTTCTCGGCATCCAAACCAGCGAAGATCCTGACTTGCTGGAATAGACCAGGTTGCTACTATGTAGATAAACTCAGAGAACGTTCGATGTAAGTACCGTACCTTCCGCTCGTCCTCCGACAACTTCATGTAGCCGCCGAATTCCTCGTTCGAGATGTAGAGGGGGTTGTTGAAGTACTGCGTGGATTCGTCGTCTCCCCCTTGGACGCTGCAAATGTATGCTTGTATTGTACATATTTGCACTGACATATCTACAGGGTTACAGTACGCAATTGCGCTCACATGAAGGTGTAGGTGACGCCCCTCTTGAGCAGCAGCGTGGGCGTCATCAGCCCGTTGACGTACCACACGTAGCTGTTGGGACGACGCCCTATACATACCAGTAAGCAAACAAAGCGTTGTGCGCAGAGATGATGCAAGTGCAAATAGGTGTAGGGTTGCCAAGAATCGTGCGGCGCACGTGAACTCGTCAAAGACTTGTTAGTACCCACCAGTGGTATAATAGGGTGCGCGCTGCCCGCCGGGAGGTCCCAGCTGGAAGGTGAAGTTGGTTCTCCGTCGCTCCTTGCCGATCAGACTGACCAGAGGCCAGGCTGGGCCCACTTGGGTAGTCTCGCCCTCCGCCTGAAGAAGGCAGGGATGCTTCTTCTACTGGCGCACACATAAGCGATAGTCCAGCGATAGAATTGGGAACAGAATCGAGACAGAACACTTGCCAGCTTCCGTGGGGGCACGTAGGGCGGCAGCTTCCCCTCTGCGCTGTGGTCGATGGCGATGTGACCGAAGTCGATGCCGTACTTCTTGCAGTAGACCTGCAGCGCGACAGCTGGCGTCTTCCATTCATACTGCAACTGCAAATGAAATAGCGCAGAAGGAACTTACCGAAAGCCAGTCGATGTGGTGGACGTCGTGAGATTCGGGCAGGTCCAGAATGACGTCCTTGCCGCCGTTGTACCTCTCAGTCATGGCCGTGATTCTGTAAGGGTTCGCGCGCACTCGTCCATTGAGCGGTAGTAGCAAGAATTCTGATAGCTGTAGCGCTACAGTAAAAGGATATCCAAGACACCACAGCCGACATTCGTGCACTACACTGCTACAAATAGATGGACATGTGTAGGCCAACGGACACTATGCATCCGATGCAGTAGGTCAGAAAGACCCGCTTGGCGCGCTCCTTCGACATGAGATTCGGCAGCTTGACCACGATCACGTCTGGCATAATGACGAGTGGGAACTTCTCTTAGAAAGCGGGCGAGAAGTGTCGCCTTTAGCGTAATAACTTTGGAGGGCCAGACATAACAAGTGGAAACGATATCGGCTCTCCAGACGTCTTCTAGCCACGACCCAGACGTCAAATCTGCCGTCTGTTTTTCTACGCAAAACTAGCGGCGGGCAGCGTCGACTATCAATGCGTGCTTCTTATCTGGGTTTCTGCACTGTCAGCAACTGCACCTATGTAGCTGAAAATGGGACGAAGCGCGCGCACCCCACCTAACGCTCGTGACGGAGGCGCGAATGTTACAAGAACCACAAACTTGTTGCTTGTTTGCCACACTACTTGCGCTCAAATAGTGCGCACTCGCCTGTCTGGGGTGTCTCGGCCGCGGATGGGCACCGTGACGCCGCTGTCGGCCGAAGGGACGGCGCCCGTTCCCACCATGAAGTAGCCGTCTATACAAGTGAAACAACTACCGCATACGACGAATAAGAAGCACCACACTTTCACTACAGTGCGCACAAAACCTGGCGCCTGGTCGCCCCGGAACTCGAAGGTGAAGATCTTGATGGTGCGCTCGTCCAGCGCCACGATGGGGCCGCTCTTCACGCCGTACTTGGCGCCCTGGAACTCGAAGGTCAGGTAGCGGACGCTGGGCGCCTCGTAGCCCTCCGGAATGACCACGTGGCCGAAGTCTTTCTGGAACAGATAGTAGAAGCGATACAAACAATATGTAAGACGAGCAGCTTCCAATAGTTGCGCACCGAAAACGCCTGACACCACAGGCCGAAGCTTCTGAAGTTGGCGACCGACTTCTGTTCGGGCAGAATCAGCACTACGGTGGCGGCGTCGAAGGCGCTGAGCGGTCGGTCGCTACAAAACAAGCAGAATGACTACCGTACTCGTAGCAGTAGAACTCCACCAAATTACGGCAGCCGCACCCGTGTTCAAAAGATGGAATCTTCATTCCTCGGGACGTGAAGGCGGGGTCGGCGTCGGCCCAGAAGAACAGGTCGGGCGCCTGTCCGCCGTAGGAGAAGCCGACGACCTGGACGCAGCTGCTGTTGACGACGTAGACGTCGCCCTTGACGCCCACGTCGGCCGGATCCGGCAGCGAGCCCAGGAAGTCCCCGTAGTTCTTCTGTGGCTCCGGCTCGGGCTCAGATTGTGGCGCGGAGGGTTCGGGCTCGGCGCTGGCGTGATTGTGATCGTGGTGGTTGTGGTTGGAATGCGATCTGCCGAAGGCGACGCCCAACAGAGCGGCCGTGAGCAAGAGCAGGCGAAAGCAAGAAAGGCAGAGTTGAGCCATGGCGACGGGACGCAGACGCTGACCGCACACCTGAAAGAACGTGCACGAAATCGCCACATTAGTAAGTCCGTAGAACTGTACATATGAGCGCGTCTATGTACATGCAGGCGCACAAATGACCACCCAAGGGCGGCGGTAGACAGACAGCAGGACGGTAGGCAATGGCGGCAGCCAAAAAAGGCGCAGCAAACGGCAGCAGAAGAGCGATGAGTAATGGACGGCGAAACGACAATGTCTGTCCTTCCTATCCTCGCCGACAGGGCCTGTTGATTCGACAAGTAGATTAGCGACGGCCGGAACAAATCCGATCGACGAGATGGAACTACTCGGCTTAGGATCCAGACACGCCGATCGCGAATGACCATCTCGTCAAAGGAGAGAAAGACCTCCAAATGGACGCAGCGGCGTCGGCAGAATTTGTTGCGCCGAGAGAAAAGGGTCGATTCTTCCGCGGAGGCGCCCAGCAACCAAAGAATCGTCTCAAAGGTTACAGGAGTGTGCGGCGAGAAAAAAAGAGAGACCACAGAGAGATGGCGCTGGGAGAGACCCAAATCAATTGTGGGGTGTTGTGAACGGTGTTTGCGAATCCTGCAGACAAGCGGTGATGGAGGGCGGAATGGAGAAGAGCCGGACGGTGGGCGGCGCCTGTCTCTATGGGATTAGATACACGACCGATCGGTATCCGCCGCGTGCGAACGAGGCTGCGGCTTTCAGGCCGGATTAGGAAGGGCTGGCGCTGCATGTACATAGAGGTGAGACGCACCACACCTTCGCCGTTCGGCGAAACCATCACTATGTCGTCCACAATGCTCGCTACCACTGAACCTTCCTTCGCGACGCTGCCTCGCCGTCGGTCACGCATTGAGAAATGAGAATGCGTGAATACACAAGGGCCGCTCTGGTGGAAGACGGCAGACAAGGGTCCGGACAAAAACGCCGCTATTTATCGAGACAATAAGTTCCTCTGCGGCGCGCCGCGTAATTGGAGGCCGCGTTTGAATTCGTCGTCGCCGCCGCCGACGCGATGTAAAGTGCCACGGACTATGTGGTCAACCAGCATGAGGCATCAAGGCTACCTATCGGTGCGGCTAGTCAGGTGTGGTGTAGACTCAGGCAGCCAGAGTAGCAGACAGAGGGCACAGCCGAACGCCTATGTTATCCGGCCTACAGGACGCAGACGGCAACAAAGACAGCCAGACGCCCTAGCGACCACGAATTGCCCTAGGCGCGGCGGGCGCAGCACTGAATTTCGCCCTCTTCACCTGACTCACACACACCCGATTTCAAAGGGGATAAATATTTGCAGCTTTTAAATGGCACGTCCAGCTTTTAATTGGCATCTTGCGCTTTTAATTTCTGGCGGCCGCGAAACGCAGCGGTGCGCTTTTAATTTGGCCGGAAGCGCTTTTAAAATGGCAGAATGCGCTTTTAAATGGCAACTGGCGCTTTTAATTCCGTGGAAGCTGCGGAGCCGTGCCGCTGGTCAACCAAAAGGCAGAAGACGGTGGGGATAAAAGCGAGCGCACTGAATGAATGACTTTCTCGTTGCATTCTGTGTGCATTCACGTAACTTGGATGTCCAACATTCGCATTGCTTGATTGAACACATTGCTATCCCTTGACAACGTATATTCGTTTGAATTCAGGCTATGCTTAGGCTCGCCCTGCGCCCACAGTCCACAAGAGTCAGTCGGCGTCGCAGTCTGGCGGGTCGAAGCTTAGGCTTAACGCGACCGGTGACCGACTTCAGGGCGCGCGGAGCGCGCCCTGAAGTTGGTGGTCGCGCTAAGCCTCAGCTGAGACCCGCCAGGCGCGACGTCGACCGAGTTTTAGTGCAAACTGTAAGTGGAATAAACACTCCTCCATATAATTCACCTCCTGCTTAGGCCGGCTGAGCCCCTTCCCTGCTTTGCCCTGTCGCGCAAACAGCGATGCATGACCATTGCTGCGTGCCGTGAACACGCTCCTCCACCGCGTCAAGTCCAGGGGAATACTGCCGGAGGAATTAAAAGCGCAACATGCCATTTAAAAGCGCGTTCTGCCATTTTAAAAGCGCCTCCTGCCATTTCCGAAGAGCGGCAAGCAAAAGCTGTCGTGGCAAATTAAAAGCGCTAGTTGCCATTTAAAAGCGCTTCGTGACTTTATTAAAAGCGCAAAGCGATTTATTAAAAGCGCCCAAAATCCCCACCCGATTTCAAATAAAGAAGAAATCCACCTCCGCCTACATCTATACCAGTACTGCGCGATTCCAACAGTGGCACTCCAAGAGTGAAAGGGGCGACAGTGCAGTCGTCGTGTCGCTTTCGTCCGCCCGAGTCGGCCAGCCAGCACAAATCCCCGCGCCGGACAATTGCGAGTCGCGTAAAGTTGTTGCGAGCGATACGGCGCGCGCGCTCGCCGGCGACGCCAGCGGTGCCAATGACAGCGAGATTCTGCTGGGCGGGTGACGCACGCTCGATTGGGAGCGAAGAAGTGACCTCGTTTCTGGCAGGCGCGGAAAACATCTTGATCGAGCAGCGCTATCTTCCTCCTCCCTTCCGCATGACTGGACGCAGTTGGGTCCACCCATCCAACTTAGGAAGACGCGCATAATTCGCACCTTACGTCCCAGGCCACAAGTCAAACTAAATATTCAGCGCGCGTAGAGTAGACAGAGTCGAGTCGCCCTAAAAAGGAAGATTCGCCGCCGTTTCGCGATCGAAGGCTGGACGGCATTGTCGTCGAGGAGACGAAGTACCTGTCAAAATCAAGCGCTCCCTGCCTGAAAATCCTGCCGAGAATGCGGCGCGGTTCGCGCCGACACAAAATCGCGGGCAGTGCGTTGTTTGCGCGCCGGCGATCACAAGTGTTCTATCTACCACCAAATTTGCCGACGGCCACCACAACTCATCACAAACCACATCTCGCAGGCAGAGTGCGCGCCTCGCCCCGCGTCCGTCCAGGAAGGAAATTGGAGTCAATTGTCTCCAAAACGGCGACGTCAACAGATGGTTGGTTGGATGGAGACAAGATAGAATTCGGCACATCCTTTCCACCGCCGACGCGAAAGGCGCGATCAAATCCACCGGGAATGGCGCTGCCACACCGCACTAATGAACGACGGCCAGTCAGAGGCAGACGGCGATTCACACCTCGACGGCGCCAATGAATGGACGCTAGCCAGCACCGCTGGTCACCGACTTGACCCCGATTAGGCACGCTTACCGATGAAGAACAATCGAATGGAACACGATGACCGCCTACAAATTATTCAATGCAAAATTCTGCCACAGTGACTCAACTCACAGAATGGCAATGCGCCTTAATTGGAAGTTTGAAACGGGAATACACCGTATACCAAGTTTGAAAAGAATGAGTACAGTACATTTATAATCAGTCGACATAAAACTGTTTCGATTCAAAATTTTGAATGGTTTTCTCGCGTGCATCGTAATGTTTGCAGAATCTCGACGCTTCCGTGCTCTGCGTCTAGAAATTATTCAACGCAAAAGATTCTGCTACAGTGATTCAACTCAGAGAATTGTAATGCGTCTAGATCGAAAGTTTGAAACAAGAAGACACCGTATACTAAGTTCGAAAAGAGTGATTACAGTACATTTTGTAATCAGTTGACATGATAATGTTTGAATTCAAAATTTTGAACTGTTTCCCCCAGGGATCACCATGTTTATTGTTTGAAGACGTTTCTTGGCGTCTTTCTGTCATAGTCTTGTCACAGCTCGAAAGCAGGTGGTGGGCAGAGTGTTCAGTCAAGCACACGCCGTCCTCGTCATGTCACCAACAGAGCACTTCGACCGGTCCATCAACACGAGCCTGTGGTTTCACAACGTCCGCTGTATCGTCCGCAGATTTGCCTTCTTTTGGGAGGTCGGCGCCTTGCTACGACTACTAAAGCTGATTTGTACTCTATAAACGTTCCTCTCAAATCTACAGTTCCTGAAGGCCGCCGTTGTCGGCCGCTTCGGCGAGTGGGGCCAGCAGCAGGAGTCGGAAGTGGAGTTCGGATCTCGCTTCCTCGGCTACTACGAGAGCGGCTTCGCGGCCGTCGTGCTTAGTCTCGGGATCCGTCTCGGCCTATTCGACTACCTGGCGAACAAAGGAGAGTTGCCCGTCACTTCGGAGCACATGGCCGAGGAGATGCATCTGAAGGAGAGGTGCGCGGAAAGTGGAAGCTTGCTTGATTTTGCGATGTCCTGCACGTTCTCAGGTGGGTGCGCGAGTGGCTGGATGCCATGGTCGCCCATCGCGTGGTGGAGACGGACATGAACAACATCGGCTACTGGCTGCCCGCCCACCGCGCCAACACGCTGTCGAAGAAGGGCAGGCCGCAGTTGGCTCAGCTGATGGGGTTGAGCTGCGAGGGCGGCGTCAATCCCCTGGTCGCCGTCTGGCCTTCGGTCGCCTTCTTCGACATGTGCTGCGACGTCAGGGCCGACGTGCGTCACTGCTTCCAACCGGACGGCCCAGACGGTAGGCGACTGAAGATTTGTAGTGACGGCGACAGGTCCTTGGGTGTGACTTCATATAGCTTTCAGGCATCCCCTTCGCCCGATACGAAGGGGCGGTCGATTGGCTCGTCGCTTCGGGCGAAACTAAGAGCAAGGACAGTCTTCTGGGTATCTTCGTTTCGCGACTCTACCCCGGCCTTACGGATCAGCTCGGTTAGAAGAAGACGCTTTACAAGGTAGTATAGCAGTCACTGTGGACGTCATGCGAGCTTTGCGCCTTATCGCAGAGTCGGGCATTCGCCACTTGGACTTGGCGTGCGGCGTGGCGTTCGCCTCTCGCGTGCTGGCCGAAGCCTATCCCCAGTCGGAGTTTGTGGCCGTCGACCTGTGCGCCGAGGCTTTGGACTACGCCAGAGGGAAGGCGGAGAAGCTGAGCAACCTGCAGCTGCGCCAGGGCGACGCCACAGAGCTGCCGGAGGAGTGGGCCGACAGCTTCGACTGGCTGACCATCGTTCAGGCGCTGCACGACTTCTGCTACCCCGACAGGCTGCTGCGTGAGAGCTTCCGCGTCCTCAAGCCCGGCGGAAGGCTGACCGTCGTCGACGTCAAATGCCACAGCAACGCTCTGTACAATCGAGTGGATCCCAACGCCAAAGTCTGGTGGGTCAGATGTGGAGATTGTGCGTATGGTAGTAGTACATACGTGCTGGAACCAATTGCGTGTGCCATCAGATGTCGCTGCCATCGCCACGAAATGTTGACGCAACACAACTCGTGCGAGAAGCATCATGCTTTGACTTTCTGTACATCCATGCGCAGGCATGGCGTGAGCCTGTTGCTGTGCATGCCTCTGGCCCTGAGCGCGCCCGGAGGCATGGGTCTGGGCGCGACGGCGGGCGTCGAGCTGCTCAGCCACCTGGTCGAGGAAGCTGGCTTCGTGGTGCTCAAGAGCGGCGCCGGCACACTCGACTGCGACCCTGACAACACGGTCATTCTGGCCCAGAAGCCCCTGCCCACTGCGACGGCCAGAGCCCCAATGCAGAAGGGGTAGACGTGAAGGGTTACTGTACATACAGTAGTAGGTGCGAGTCGCTGAAGATTGTTGTACATACGATTGCATCTTGGGTTTGACCTTGGCCTTTTGCCTTTTACACCGGTTGTTTGTTGGTGCTTTCATGCCTTTGTCGTTTTCGTGTTCCTTGATTCTCGGTTCTGAAGATTCGGTGTTCTTTGAGTAGGCAGGTTTCGATTTCGACGTCTCGTGAAGCTTTCGTCTAGTGTACGTATGAAGAAGCTGTGTCGAAATATCTGGTCGTTTGCTGTGCTTTGTCTTTGTGTAGGTATGTGTTGTCTGTATGGTGGTTTTCGCGAGAATCGGCCGAAGAACACGGTTTGACCGTCACATAGATACACAACGTGTGCGACATCGAACGAGATTCGCAAACAACAACGAAAGATACAGCAGCAGATGTCGCATTGTCTTGTCGTCCAGCCTTTGCGTCAATGACGTTGGGGAAAAATGGCTCAAAATATACCGCCGGCTGCGCCCTGCGGTGATTCCAAAGCGCACTCGGGTATCTGAAGATTGAGAATGGCTTGAATTGAAATAGCTCGATCTTGTATAGGAGAAGAGGGTACTATAGAATTGAAACGAACCGATAGGCCCGACATATCCACGGGCACGGCCAGATCGTTGTAGGGTATGTAGACGTGAGCAAAGGAGATGCCGAAGGGAATGCAGAAGACGGAGAGCCAAAAGATGTCGGTGACTTCGGCGTCGGCGGGCAACTTTAGCGTCACGTCCTGCCTCTCGTAGGGTTGCAGGAAGTCGCAGTTGAAGGGCTCACTGTAATGGCTCGCCGCAATTGCGTTTCACTTTGTGCGTATTTACCCAGCCATTGGTGGCGATTCGTTGCAGCACTACTGCGAGTTTGAATTGTCAAACTGTTGGATACCGTATTTTGCAGTTTACGAATTCACCACTACACCATATTCAAACTGCAGGCCGTACGTCAAGGACTCGCCACGTATTGGCAGCCAACACTTGCCAAATATCGTCTACAAACTCACGGCTCTCCTTCGCGATAGATGGGCACAATTTTGCCGAACGGAGAGGGCAAGAGCCCTTTGCCGGCCAGGAACCAGGCTCCGGGCGCATCCCCCTCGAAATAGAAGTCGCGAATGAGCAACGTCTTGCTGTCGAGGATCTCTATGGGACCCGAGCCTATCTTCTTGAAGCCGGTCGACTGGAGGCCGCGGATCACCGTCTTGGAAGGCACGACAAAGGCCGGCCCAGTGGGAATCAGCACCGACGCCACCGACGAGTTGGCCTTGTGGTCCCAGACGGACAGCCAGCGCAGATCGCTCACTTTCTGGCCCTCGGGCAACTTCAGAAGCAGCGAGTCGAATCCCGCGTGCCAGCCAAGCGGCTCCACTTCTACCGTGGGAACGGTGGTTGTGGTCGTCGGCGCCGTTGTGGTCGTCGTCGTCGTTGACCGTGGAGGCAACAGCGGTATTAGGTTCGATGTGGAGCTTCGTGGGGGCAGCAACGGAATCAAATTGGGCCGCTTCTTGTCGGTGTTAGACACCTGGCTTGGCTCAGAGGAGATGGACCGCAGTGACTTTGGCGGAATGGGCATTCGACCGCCCTGCACGATCAGGTGGACCGGCTGCCGTCGCGAGTCAAGTAGATGCGACAGAGCTCTGCCGGTGGTTGTGCGTCCCTGTCTGCTGCCTTCGTTACCGTCGTCGTTTTCGTCGTAGAGATTCTTTGGCCATTTCGGCGGAAACGCTTGTCGCTTGCGCCTTCCGCCAAAAAGAGGCTCGGCGGCCGGTGTGGGTTCCGCAGTGGGCACCAATGCGGACGTCACCAGACGCGTCAACAGCCCGTCGCTCTTTTGGCCGCTGCCTCCCAGGGAGATTTCGGCGATTTCACTGGCGTTGGGACGCTTCGCGACGATCGTCTATAACTTGGGTTCATACATGTAACTAGACAGTAGACACACAGAGAAACAAAGTTGACTTTTGGAACGCACTCGTGGCGCTGTCTTCGGACGGAACAGAGTCAAGTCCATCTTCGAGGCTTTCAAGTAGACGCCGTTTTCGCTGGGGAACATGTCCTTCACTTCGTCTCCAGTCGGCCTTCTCGGCCCGGCCCAGAACGTTATGTTATCTGCAACAAGCATGCATTCATAGCACCCATGGAATCTGTTCCATGCGTGTACATACAAGAATACATACATTATGTATGTGTATATACATACATGTATGTGTTTGTATGTGCATGCACACCCGTTCTAAAGAAGCTCGGCTGGAAGCTGAATTTGGAGACGGCCAGTCTGTGCTCGTCCACTGCCCATACGCCCCCGCGACAGTTGAAGTGGCGTCTCGGCCAGGTGGTACCGCTGCTCTCTTGAAGGGAGCCGCAGTATCGGCCGAATGATGGCAGCGTCTCCGGAGCCGTCTGCAGCGACGACAGGAGTGAAAGTCCCGAGAACAGGCCGTTCTGCAGGGGCTGGGGCGAGTAGATCGGCACCGGCGCCGTCACCAGCCGTGGCGTCGTCCGGGTGGTCGTAGCTGCAGCTGTAATAGGCGTCGTCGTCGGCGGCGCAGGGGTGAAGGCGTTCAAGTAGGCCTTGAGCAACTGCTCCTGCTGCTCGGCCGGCAGCCGCTTGAGGAACTCCAGGCTTCTGGCTGGAAGAGCCGGCGGCGATGATCGTGGCGACCCTGACGACTCAGGCGTCTGTCCAGCTCCTCCAGACGACGACACCACAAATGGGCGGTTGCGTTGCGTGGTTCCCTGCTGCTTGGATACCGCAGTCCCGTCCGCTTCTGACTTCGTCTCTTTTCCAGGAAACGACAGAAGCGATGACGACGATGCCGACGACCATGGGAAGGCGCTGAGCGCACCCGCAGTCAAGTCGGCCAAGTTGCCTCCTTGCTGCGCCCTCAGCAGCAGACTTCGAATAAGTCCGTTCCGCTGCTGCTCCGCCTCTCCTGGCGGCAGCACCGGAGTCAAACCGGATTCAAAGTTACTGTCAGCGCCTCCGTAGGGGTTACCCTCGGCGTAGTTGTGTATGGCGACCACTGTAGCCGTCTCGGGCGGAACCACCGCCGTCAAGTAGTTGCCCCTCTGGAAGTTCTCTATGAGCTGCTTCTGCGTTTCCTGGCCCCAGAAGGAAATGGGGAACAGCTTGGCCAGATCTGCTGCGTTCTGCCCGTCTACAAACACCGTAGTCGCAACTAATCTGGTACATACATGTCCCTACGTGAGCACATATATATACAGGGTGTTTTTTTTAATCTGACACATTTGTTTTTCGAATAACTTTTGCACCACAAGCGCTATTGACCTGAAATTTGGTACACACTATAACAACACGTTAGGAAGCCAGTTTCCACAAGCGTTTCCCTCAAATCCCACTGTACCGTCAAAGGCGACGTCTCAAAGCAGAATTGCGTTTTCAGTGAACTGCGATTCCTAAGAAACTCGCCCTTCGGCTGCCCAGCACGCCATGGGAAACTTTGCGTGATGAAACTCACACACATGTTAGCACCACGTCTTGAGACTTCTAACACCAAATTTCAGCACCGCACTCCCAGAAACGCGACCGTCAGGTGGCTACACTCAGAATTAGGGAGCGCCCCTGCTAGGGTCAGCGGCAGCGCTTTGACCATTTTAGCGTTTCGCTCCCGTATTCTTTCCCGAATGGAAACAGGTAGCTAAAATTTGGTGTCAGAAGTCTCAAGATGTGGTGCTAACATGTGTGTGAGTTTCACCACGCAAAACTTGCCATGGCGAGCTGGGCAGCCGAAGGGCGAGTTTCTTAGGAATTCCGGTTCACTGAAAACGCGATTCTGCTTTGAGACGTCGCCTTAGATCGTACAGTGGGATTTGAGGGAAACGCTTCTGGAAACTGGCTTCCTAACGTGTTGCTATAGTGTGTACCAAATTTTTAGTCAATATCTCTTGTGGTGCACAAGTTATTCGCAAAACAAATGTGTTAGATTAAAAAAACACCCTGTATCTACACTAGTATACTGCCTATATACGGTTGCTGCGAATGAAAGCAACTCAGCAGAGGGGAATATGGCTGAAGTGGAAGTGTTCCAGTACCTTACCTCCTACCTTTATTTAGTCATCTTTACATAGTCATCGATGCATTCTTGTTGACTTGATGTGCCTACCAATATACAAACGAAGGCCCTTCAAATGGACGACTTTAGAACAACAACCTGAAATTCGAAACGATGCAGCTAGTAGAAGGCAAAACAACTGGCCGGCGCCACCCATCATGGTCCTCGCTTTCCTCAAGTCACCTTCTTCATTTCCACCGTGCAATAGGCTCGGCCTCTCGAGTTCAGTGTCAAGCGCGCTGGGTCAACTTCAGTCAAGAAGAGGGTGCGGGGTGGAAGGATGCTACCCATTTCAGTGCGCCAATCGGAAGAGTCGCGAAGGGCTCCACAAAGGGGGCACTTCAATCCAACCTACTCGCACTCAATCTCGATTCGCGCGCAGCACAGCTACCGGCCAAGCGAATCGAGGTCGCGCACGGCGGCGGCTGCTGACGGTTCTCTGCTCTGTTATCGAGGAGGAAATGACAGTCGACGGTTGCGCAATAGTCGGCGTGCTCGTTGTAGATGCGGTATATGCCCCCCCCCCCCTCACACACCTATTGTTTCGGGGAAAGCAGAATAGCATCGTCACGAACCGGCAGCAGGCAAAGGACAAGGAGAGGAGCGCGCACTGCAGAAAGAGCGGGATACGATTACCTATCGCAATCACTCGACATCTTCGTCCTCGTCGTGGCCATGGCCTTCGGCGTGGCCTTTGGGCTGCCGTTGCTCAGGCAGCTGCGTCTGCCCGACGCCGCGTAGGGGACCGTCTCCAAGGTCATCGTTGGCAGACTCAGCTTCCGCCGACGGTGATCCAAACGGACCCCTACACCGAATCCACACAATCTGTACATATCGCCGGATTGCGCTGGACGGATCATTCGATTTTCGTCCTTCAGCTCTAAACCCGTAGTCCCACGGCTCTACTACTGGGTTACGGTAGAGCGCTGCAGTCTGTCTAACCAAATCTTTCCGTCAAGGTCGAAATGCGTAGACTAGGTAGCGATTTATGGGAAGTTTTCGTCGAATCTAACTCAAGAGACAACTCGAGTTCTTAAAACTTGTGTGTCCCTCCTGCGACTGCGTAATCTCGAGATGGGATCTACCGCCGATTCAGAAGTGAATCTTCCTCAGTTGTCGTTGTCGTCGGTGGAGAAGCAGTCGCTGCTCGACCTCTTCCAAGACGAGCTCTTCCAGTACACGGATCTGGAGACAGTGCGGCGCTTGTTTCAGACGGCGCCGACTACGACAGTAACGACGACGACGGCGACGGCGTGGTGGACAAGAAGTTGGCGAAGAAGTGGAAGCACTTGGACGGCAAGCTCTTCAGTGTCGAGAGGATAGACTTCATGGACATGGTGGGGAATTAGGAGACAGTATGACAACGGCACGACTCTCAACGTCTGGCACCGTTACAGCACAATATGAAGCTGGCCCTGCAAGCGCGGACCCAGACGACTGTCAGGGCTCAACTGGGGGACGGAGGCGACCACGAAGCGCAGCAAGAAGGGGAGGACGACGATTCTGGCAAGGAGGAAGAAGGAAGCAAGAACAACAGCTCCAAGTGGAGCCCACTGGACGTGGAGGCGATGGAGCAACTCGCGGCGGAAGCCGAGCGCCGCCTGGAATCCGAGAGGCGCCGAGAGGAGAGGGAGAATGAGAGGAAGCTACTGGAGAAGAGGGAGGAAGAAGAGGCACTCAGGGCTATGGAGGAAGGAGCCTTCGAAACGCTAATGATCGCTTGACACTGTGATAGCTCATGTCGCCCGCCAGGACATAATTCTGACATGCCAATTGCCAATGCATAATCCTGCCTGTGAGCCGTTTTACGTACGGAGTAGCGCGCATTCCGGTTAGTTCACCTCACTTCGCCGTACAGATTCATGGGCAAAGAACACGGGTGACCGTACTGTACACTAGCCAACCAACGGAGCCTACAGGACGCTCTCCTTGCGGTTGTAGTAGCGGACGCCGTTCACCAGCGACGATCGGCAGTACTTGGCGAGTATGGCGCCCACTTCTTTGGGGGAGTGAACGAGCTCTTCCAGGTAGACGACGAGATCGTCGTGCTTCCACTTGTGTCGCTGCTCGAAGAGCAGACGCAGTCGACGCACCGCCTCCTCCGGAAGCTCCTCTGAGGGAAGGTAGCTGACGGTCTTGCGGCCCGAGGGCGCGTCGTCCACGATGCCCAGGCCCTGTGAATATGGCACTACTGTTATAGTATGAATCGCCACCCCACCGTTACAGTAGGAATTATGAATGGCCACACTACTGTTACAGTATGAAATACCACATGTTACAGTATGAAAGGCCACACCACTGCTACAGTATGAAATGCCACAGTACTGCTACTACCGACATGCAGTTGCCGCCTCACTGTGAGCTACAGTACACCGCGCCCATCCACAACCTTGATGTAGTCCAAGTGGGTGTCCATGCCGGCAGGAAGCAGCTTGGCCCAAGAATCGACGAAGTCGTCAAAGTCGAACTTTCTCGCCGTTCTCAGCAGCATCTGCGCCAGGAAGCGACACACTGGGCGCTCCTCCAAACGCCAGCTGCCGTCTTCTGGAGTGCGCACAGATATTGAACCATTGCTGGATACCGTAACCGCTGCATGAGACACCATTTGCAGACGCGAATCCACTCATTGTCTTCTCCAGCACGCTCAGAGGGCAGACGTCGTCGGTGACGCTCTGGCGAACTGCGCGCAGGTCCACGGAGTCAGTTGACACCCCTGAATCGGCGGTGTCGCAGAGATCAATGACTTCAGACAAGATCTTAGCGCGCAGATCGAAGTCCAGCCACCGGTAGAAGCCTGCGATTGGGAGAATCCGAATCGCCGCCAGACCGAATCACAATGCGAACCAATGGCTCAATGCGACGTACCGTCCATGACGCAGACTGGCAGCTTGTCAATGGCCTGCTTCATCTCAGCTTCGCTGCCTTGGACCTCGTCCAGAATCGCGCTGAGTGTCAGTCTGAAGTTGGAAGGCAAAACGATCGACGGCGCTCGCATACCAACGACGTACATACATATCGTATTTTCCTCTACTAAACGCCCCGGCGCTTATTGGAGGACTTACAGTAGGTCTGTACACACATACGTACAGCCACTCACAGTTTCTTCTCGGGCGGCTCCGAATCCACCTCCATACTGCTACTACAATTGCCCTCCGGTCCACAGTAGGGCGACTCCTCCAGCAACTCCTTCAGCATGCCAGTTTTGAACTTCTCAACGGGTTTCAGCTCGTAGAACTTCGACGTCATTCCGGCCACCTGAAGAAAACCAAAGACACTCATCAAAGCGTATAGAAATCGGAGTACCGTAATCCTTGTAGACAATAGTAAAAGAGCAATTACTCAGCGCGCTGAGAGCTATTAGGTCTTCTGGGTTGCACACAGGTCTAACTCGGTATTGTCGCAAATGAAAGGCGGTCGTTTGCTATCCATAACGTGAATGGAGCGCCAACTACCCACCTGCCGGAACTGAACTGCTCGTTCGGTACCAACGATGCCAGGGTCGTTTTCGACTGCCAAATCGGGTACGAGTAGCATCGAATTGGACGTCTCAGCTTCCTTCACTGAGTAGGTGTGCGTGTCAGAGCACAGCACCGGTGCGTCCTCCTGCCGGCCACGAAAGACCAGCCTGCGAAGTTGAAGCGCCAAAGTCGTCGTCGTCGTCCTCGTCGTCGTCGTCCTCGTCCTCGTCCTCGTCGTCGTCGTCCTCGTCGTCCTCGTCGTCGTCGTCGTCGTCGTCGTCGTCGTCGTCGTCGTCGTCGTCGTCGTCGTCGTCGTCGTCGTCGTCGTCGTCGTCGTCGTCGTCGTCGTCGTCGTCGTCGTCGTCGTCGTCGTCGTCGTCGTCGTCGTCCCCAGCCCCCTTCACTTCAGAAACACACCTCTTCCCGTTCTGAAGCTCTTCCAGCAAGTGCGCGTCCAGCTTGACGAGTCGCAGCTCTCCATGGCTGCTTGAAGAATCGGCCAACTCCAAAGTCTGAATGTCGCCGACCAATTTGGACTGGTCGATCTTCGCCAATTCCAGTTGCTTCTCGGCGAAGGCTTTGCGCTCAGAGGGCGACGACGACATTGCAGTAGCTGACTCCAAAGTACTGAATAGCAATAGCTTACAATGACCACAAATACAACATGTCGAGAAGGCGTGGCGCAACGACGAGACATAGGTATCAATCACACATCACAGTAGAAACCTGTTTATCGAATGCCAAAGACGAGCAAATGTCCCTCGATAACGCGAACAGAAGCAACACAACACGAAGAGGTCAATTGTGCTTGTCGTCGCCGTCAGAGCAGAGAGATCCATAGTAGGCGGTGACGGCCTTCAACTTCTGATTCAGCACGCTCTGCTCAACCTCGACCTTGCCGCCTTTCCCCGCCAGCTGCGCCAACTGAAGGTATCAAGGTGGCCAGTCAATAATTGTTATACAGTTTGCTGTTAAATGGCAATTGGAAACTACGATACCATCGGTACAAAAACAGCGCAAGCCCCCCTCGAATGAGCCCCCATAATAAGCCCCTCCACCCATCCAATAGCACTCCTACAATACCACTACTTGTCTGCGTATAACAAGGCATACTGTAGCTATGTGCACTATACGGGATACTGGATGCTTTGTGTTCATCGGTCCCTGAGAGATACTGAAACACGATTTACGACAATAGCCTGCGGCCAGACGACTGTTTTACCGTTATAATACTGCCGTGTCATTGCATAGTAGCCTTCACCTGTTTGACGTCCGTATTCCTGGGCACGAAGTAGGCAATATTGGGCGAGATGCTTCTGGCAGCCTCGAAGATTGCCAAACCATCCAGGGGGCGCATATCGCGTTTCAAATCGTAAACTTCCACATCGAGGTAGGCTGGGCCGCCCCAGGGCGGACTCAGGAAGACGGCGTCCGCCCTCAGTCCTAGCAAGGAAAAGAAGTCGGCCAGAAGGAAGCTGATCCGGTCGGCCACGCCGTAGACCTGCGCGTTGCGACGGGCGCACTTCAGACGCACCGGGTCCATGTCGACGGCGATCACTGGAAGGTCGCAAGGTGATCGATTCTGTGAGATAGGACGCGCCGGAAGAGTGACCAGTGCCAGCAACTTTCAGTAACAATCCCACATACAATCAGCGCGCAATCGTTCACCATGATCGGCGACTCTGGCGAATTGGATGGTGTTGCCGCCCACGCCGCAGAAGGCGTCCACGACGAGGGAACAGCCGCGGAACCTCTCTGCGATGTGCTCCGCTATCCTCTCTGGAGTGACTGAGAAGAGGCCCTCTAAAAATTGACATACTGTAGTGCATTTTGTGACGGAGATACATTACGCACGAAAATAGACTTCCAACCCGCAAACCAGTGTACGTAGAGTACCTACAAGCTCAAGATCCCACCTCTGTCCATGGCGACGCCCTGGTCGAATCGACTGAACAATCGATAGCGCTGCCACCAGTACTTGATGACCTCTTCGTCCGTCTGCGCCAGAAGGTTGCGCCCCAAAAGGTGGGCGTCGCGCTCCTCGTCGAACTCCAGGTCGACCGCAGCAGTGGCTGCTTCCGGTAGAACAGAGGTGCATACGGAAACGGTGGCAGTACAGTTCGCAAGTGCCAAATCGCCTGCGAGTTCGCCGTCGAGGGGAGGGGTGGGCGTCTGACGTTTGGCAGGAATCCTGAATAGACACACACACATTCATCCAATGTCATCGTTGAATAAACGAGTCTACAGCTACTCTGTCGCATCCTCCGCGCTCGAAGCGCCCTCCTGGAAGGCGAATCCGAACTCCGCCATGACGTGACGAATGCGATTCATGTTCTTGCGACGCTGTCTCGCCTGCGCCTCCATATCCGCCGATATACAGCTACTCAACGCTTTGTCGGAAGCTGCGCTCTGCTGCTTCTCATTGGCCAAGTCGGCCAGTGTGCGAGCGACGATGGAGGCGAAGCCGACGGGTGCGTCGTCCAACGGCCGCGCTTCTCCCCTAATCCCCATGTACTGGACCACTTCTCTCATCAGGTCCAGCCCAATGTCGTCCCAATCGCAGGTATCGTCGTCGTACTCCGGCAAAATATCCACACCAGTCCAAGATTCATTGGCAGTCATCCCCTGCTGCTGCTGCTCCTGAAGCGCTCGCAGAAGGCGGCGCTTGCAGTCGCGCATCTGTTGCGCAGTAGGTTGGGGCGCCTCCTCTTTAGGCCCATTGTCCTCTTGTCGTTGCAGAGTTAGTTTTGTCAATTGGTCGCCGTAAATCGGCCAGAGCCTCTTCAGGACGCCGACCATTGTTATCGGATGTCTTTCCATTTGAGGCTCCTTCTCTTCCCTTTGCAATTCAGGTGGTTGACCCTGTTGGCGTCTTCTGTTCTTGTTCGCGTTCTTCCGCTTCGACCTCTGCTGATTGCCGAAACTGGAGGGCATCCCCGCCGCCTCCATTTCCAACCGCTGCTGCTCCAAGAGCCCGGCTACCACTTGCGACTCGGCCTCGGCGTCGACGTACCCGGAAAGCACCTGTGAAGTACCGGAAATATGTACGTTGATACAAGTGCCGCATTCTCAAACCAAAACTGTACCTGATCGAGCAACGTTTCCTGCAGTTGGGAAGCTGCATCCAGCACCACTGGCATCAACTCGGGAAAGAGCTCTAGGAAGGCCTCTTCAACGATGGAAGCGGCGAATTTGGCGGCGAACTTGCGATAGAGCCGCACGCAAGTCTCGCTCCTTTGAAGCAGGTCCCAGTCTCTGCAAGAGGGCAATGGAACTATGTACTGTTTATCAGTGGCGTAGCCAGGATTGACAAGTGAGAGGGGCAAAAAAATTGGGGAGGGCAAAATTTTTTTGCTGTTTGTTGAGCGCTACCGGGTGCAAATTGAGCGCGCAGGTAAAATCTTGCTATTTACAGCGAAACAGGCAAAATATTCACTTTTACAGCGCCACTGGCAATAATTCTTGCTAGTTTTAGCGCCACAGACAAAAAATTTTTCTAAATATAGCGCCCCAGGCGAAAATTTCTACTATTTACAGCGCCGCAGGAGAAAATTTTTCTCTTCTTGGTCATCTGGGGGGGGGGGGCAAAGCTGGCATCTGGGGGGAGCATTTGCCCAGATTGCTCCATCCTGGCTACGCCACTGCTGTTCATAAAGAACCATAAACAAATGTACAGTAACCCACTGGATTTCCACGCAGCTCAGGGTGCACTTGACGTTCCACTCTTTCTCTCCTTCGTCGTCAGCTTCGAATTGCACAAAGACGTCGGCCAGAAAGCTCCAGTACCAGGCGTAGACCTCCTCGTGGCAGGCGTTACCGTACTCAGCGCAATCACCTTCCTCCGCCACTTCGTCGTCCGACATCTACTGAATCGACGACGCAACCTTCATGTGAAGAACTGAGAATGACTGAAGCATACTCCAGACACTGTACGTACGTCGGAAGCGCAACTCTACCACCAAAGCAAGAAATAAGCCTGGTCATAGCGTTTCTTCCGGCTGAATGCACCTGAGCAAAGGCCAAGAACGCGAGGAAGTCTATCTGCAATTGAAAGTGAACCGGACCGCAAGGCAAGAACGACCAGAAGTCTTTAGACAATCGTACAGAATCTTAGGATGGGACACAGCCAGAGAGATCCAGAACGTCTAGGAGCTACCGGCACAAGAAGTCACTTTGACTCGAATCACAAGGACGCGCTAGTCAAAGAAGCGCCTGAGAACGGGGATGTCGCCGAAGGCGCCGCGTCGGCGCGACGGCGGCTCGGCCGCCGACTCGTCCACTTCGAGTACGATGCGGGAAGCGACCGACGCCGCTTCGGGATCGGCGGGGTCGAAGTTGGTCGTCAGTCTGACCGTCGCGCCCTTGGGGAAGGCTCGCCGCTGCTCCAGTGACGCCAAGGCGTCAACGACGCGCCGCTTGACCTGAAGGAGAGGAGAGGAAGGATTGGTAAGTGGAAGGGCACAAATATCGACAAACGGGGATTTGCACCTTGAAGGCAAACTAACTATTCACAGCGCCGCAGGCGAAAAATTCGACTATTCAGCGTTGCAGGCAAAATTGTTCACTGTTCAGAGCCCCACGGAGAAGCAAAGACTTCCAATATTTACGCCACAGGCAGAATCTTTTCTATCGGACGGCATCCGGGGGGGGGGGGCATTTGCCATCATCTCTCTCCACAAATACCCTCAGTTCGATTCGCACCGTGTTCTCGATGGAGCGCGCGCCGATCTCAGGATCGTAGCCTCCGGCCAGAACGTCGACCACCGCCTCCTCCCAGACCAGGTGTATTGCGGGCGAAGCTTCCACTCTCAACTGCAGTTTCTCCATCTCCCTCTCAACCATGTCTCGCGCTTCCTCCTCCGAGAAGGGCAAGAAGTAGCAGATGCCGTCGAGTCGGCGCAGCAGCTGCTCGTTCTTCCACTGCGCCTTCAGCAGGGGGCGGATCTCGCGCTCCTCGAACTCGCGAATGGCCGCCGCGTTACCGTCTGGGTCGCGCAGCGTCTCTGCTTGGGAAACGATCTCGTCCGCGCCTATCCCAGACGTGAGAACGAAGGTGGCGCCGGTGCAGCGCACGTGCGAGCCTCTACCGTCGGTCACAGTGCCCTGAAGGCGCAGCAGACTACGGTAGACCCCGAAGCAGAGGTGGAACCGATCGAATAAACGACCTCATCGAAGGCGCGCTCTAGCAGGGCCAGCACCTGCTCGTGCGCCTTCTCCACGTTGCTCAGCACCACGACCGGGTTGACGCAGAATGCAAGGGCGCCGGTCAAACTGCCGGGCGCGTAGTTGGGACTAACCACGGTCTGGAGAGGTTGAATAAGTTAGCCGAATGCGAGACTTCAAAAGAGCTGGCAAAGTGGACACAACACACGTACATGGGGGCCATAGGGCCTCCTGCTTCGAGTCGAGTAGTAGCTGAAGCCCTCCAGCGCCAACATGAGGCCGTCGAACCAGTTGAAAGAAGCGCCACGACAACCCCCTCGATAGGTAGACGGCCACTGGTGACAGGGATAGTTGTAGTTGTAGATGGTGGGACCGTCCATTTGATGGCCGATCAACTTGGCCACCTGACAGGGAACAAGAGGATGCTACCAACGACAGCGCAGACACTTCGCTCCCACACAGATTTCCGGACGCTCTTTGATACCCCAATCCTCAGCTCGACCACACAAACTCACGTCGCTCTTGTCCTGGTACTCTGCCATGTCCAGTGGAATGAGGCTCAGATGGCCCACCCAGTGGAGATAGCGATTCAGCTCCCTGGCCAACTCCATCTTGCCGAAGCCGCCTGGGCCCAGGAAGAGGAAGACCAAAGGGCGACGACGGCCGTTGGTCCAGCCGCCCTCTTTGCGCACAACGGCCGAGGATACGGTAGCGATGGCGCCCCTCTGCCCCACGAGCTTCTGCTCCAGTCGCTGCCTCAGAGGGACAGCCTTGCGCTCCCTCTCCAGAGCGCGATACACGTAGTAGACCAGGACGGCGCCGCCGACGACGGAAGCTCCTGCGACGAAGCCCACGACGACGCCCGACCAGCGCGAGTCGGACGGCGGCGACAATGGAGGAGAGTGAGACGGCATACTTCTGTGGCCGAAACAGCTGGGGAAACAGGTCAAGACTGCAAGCAAACAGTTGGACAACATGCTCGAAGCAATAAGGGCGTGGCTACGTCCAGAGGACAATTACGCGCAACCGTCCCACATCGTAGAAATCTGTGTTTACTCAACAAACGAGACACAAAAATGAAATGTCACCAGCGTCACCACCTGAGGTATGTAGAGCACCGAGCGACTGTAAGTGAAGGCTTTGAAACCCGAGCGAGAGATTCTCGTATTCTGTCGAATCTGACAAAATTGGAAAAACTGCTTTATGTTGGCTTCGTCATTGCACAGCGCTCAGTCGTGGATTCTCAGCTGGATGGCCGCCTTGGCAGCCGGCACCTTCTTGGGGTCGGTCCAATTGAAGTCGGTCACTATGCGGACCGCGCCGCCCTTCGTCAACCGGCCGTTGAGGTCGGCCGAAGCTAGCTTGTTCACCACACGCTTCTCAACCTGTGAACGAGACTGCGCATTACTTCTGCCGCCTCACAAAAGAATCCAGCCAATTCGAGAGTTGAGCACCTCGTGCTTGACGGAGCGCGCCCCGTAGTGGACGCTGTAGCCCACGGTCAGCACCTTGACCACGTTGGCGTCCCAACTGAGGCTGATCTGATGGCGATTCCTGGCGCGCTTCATCAACGTTTCCAACTCGACGCGCACCAGTTGACGCAACTCGGTGCTGGAGAAGGGCAAGAAGTAGACCACCTCGTTGATGCGACCCAGGAATTCATCGCGCTTGAAGTGGCGCTTGAGGATCGGTCGGATGACGCCCTCTTCGAACTCCCTGGAAACGACGCTCCCCCGTCGCTCGGGATCGGAGTGTTTTCCAGCGTCGAGCTTGGCGATGTCCCCGGAGGCGAGGTTGGAAGTCATGATGAAGATGGCCTCCTTGCACTCCACAGTAGCCCCCTTGCCGTCCGTCATTCGGCCCTGCTAAGGGACAGACGCGGCGTTGTTGCCATTCTGATTGATCTTCCAAGCACCCTCGGCCCCTTCCACCTCGTCGAAGAGCTGCAGCAGGATGGTGAGAACTTCGACGTGCGCTTTCTCGATCTCATCGAAGAGAACCACTGCTTTCGGACACTCCGTCAACTTCTTCGTCAGTTGACCGCCCTCGTCGTGGCCGACGTAGCCGGGCGGACTGCCGATCAACTTCGACACCTGTAAAAAGGGAAAGGCAATGGACAGCGGCAAACGCGCGCCATCGACTTAACCTGGTGATCTTCAGGTG
Source organism: Linhomoeus sp. GSCO2_2 (assembly GCA_030248115.1). Taxonomy (NCBI): domain Eukaryota; kingdom Metazoa; phylum Nematoda; class Chromadorea; order Monhysterida; family Linhomoeidae; genus Linhomoeus; species Linhomoeus sp. GSCO2_2. The sequence continues at coordinate 63,376 of JASAMZ010006778.1, read as the reverse complement.
GACCTGTGCGGATCTAATGGCGGCCGTGCGGTTCTTCGGTACGGCTGCTAGAGATGAGCTACAGCGGAGATCGACACATCAGCAGGTTCCCCAGACTATTTCGTAAAGATTGGCCTTTGTTGCGTGAAAGTCGGATGAGTATTTCGAAAGTTATGCATGATTTCCCAGTTGAAAAGATCCGCAAAATGTAAAATACGCAACGGCACAACACGAGAATTTCGATTTTGACGAAATTTAAATACTTGATAGAGCTCGAAAAGACGCATCCAATGCAAGTTACCGCAAGTCGCTATGATGCACCGCTCATGAGTTATGGCATGTCAAAGTTTGTGTGGCATTTCATCCCTATGAGCCCTATGCTGAAGTCGGACAAACTTTAGGCCATAATTCGTGGACGGTGCATCGTAGCGACTTTCGGTAACTTGCGTTGGATGCGTCTTTTCGAGCTCTATCACATGTTTAAATTTCACCAAAATCAGAAGAATCATATTGCGCCAATGCGTATTTTACATTTTGCGGATCTTTTCAACTGGGAAATCATGCATAACTTTTGAAATACTCATCGGACTTTCGCGTAACAAAGGCCAATCTTTACGAAATAGTCTGGGGAACCTGCTGATGTGTCGATCTCCGCTGTAGCTCTTCTCTAGCGGCCGTACCGAAGAACCGCACGGCCGCCATTAGATCCGCACAAGTCCACCTGAAGATCAGCAGGTTAACTGCGCTTGCGACAACCGAATGCTTCTCCTGATACTCGGACATGCTGATGCGGATGAAGCCCTTGTTGTTGACTCCATGCAGGTACAAGGCGACCTGCTTAGCCAGCTCCGTCTTGCCTATGCCGCTGGAGCCCAGGAAGAGGAAGACCAAAGGGTGGTCGTCGTCCGACCAGCCGCTCTCCTTTCGTCCGATGGCCGAAGCCACGCTGGAGATGGCGCCATCCTGGCCCACCAGCGCCTCCCGCAGTCGCTGCTCCAGGGAAAAGCGACGACACTCTCCCGCTTCCCGCTCCTGCTCTCGGGTCTTCAGCATTTGATCTCGCCAATCCAACATCCGCTGCCATCGGTACCGGAGAAGCTCTCGCGTCTCCCACTCTCGCCGATCCCGTTCCCGCTCTCTTTCGCACCTCTCTCGCCGATCCCGTTCCTGTTGTCGCCGATTCGACTTCTGCTCTAGCGACTCGAGCGGGTGCACTGTCTCATCACACATCTGCTGCCTCCGCCTCGACTGTCGCACCTGGAACAACGGAGAAAATGCTCAGCTCTTTCCGTCAACCATACTTGTGACAAGAGCAATCTTATTTCAATAGAAGACTGCACCGTTCGGATCACCAGCCGCCGGCCCCCAGTGCAGCCATTATCCTCCATCAGTGGCGGTGAAACAAAATCAGACGTCACCGTGACAGTAGACTCAATATAACGGAACTTCACAGCACGCAGCCTGCTCACACCAATAATCAATACATAATCACGTCAGAAACTTTGTCAGCGTCAGAAATCGCACACAGGAGCCGAAGTAGCAACTCTTTATTCTTGATCGGATGCGCAAATACACATTATCAACAGTATCGCCTGGAATAGACCTCCACCAACCCATTATATGCGGAACACGACACTATTCAAAGTTGACACCGAGAATTACCGTTCTATCACCGGCCGACATCACAATGACTGGAGTGGAGTAACACTCTTTCTCTTTCCACAGTGTCAAGCGATGTACTTCCCAATGATTGGGACATTGCCCAGGGCGCTACCACTCTTCGGCTTCGCTGTGGAATTATCGATTTCCAGTTCGATGGCAGCCTTGGCGGCCGGCAGCTTCTCTGGGTCGGCCCGGTCGAAGTCCGTCACGATCTTCACAGTGGAACCTCTGGAGAACAACTGGTGCTCGTGGGCCGAGGCCAGCTTGTTCACCACGCGCTTCTCCACCTGGAAGCACCGAGCAGTTGAACATGACGCATCGCACAGACTCCCCTGTCGACAGCAGTGCTGGATGAGAGGAAGAAGGCAACCGATAGTGACGCAAACCTCTAAAGTCTGTTCAAGAAAGGCAGAGACTGAAGGTTATTTGAGTCTGCAGACTTAGTGCTTCGGGAAACCCAAATGATTTATGCATCGTTGGATACCCCTGTCGGAGTGTGCTGGCGCGGTGCGTGTTTTGCCATAATCACGAAACACGCACTGGTTTGGGGCGCACATGAAAAATTCGAGGTTTTGTACAGGGTGGGCGATTTTGATAATTTTTACACCAGTTATACCCCAAGGTGTCCTGATATCACAGTTCAAATTTCAGCAAAATCGGTTCACCACAGCGTTAGTTATGGCCTGCCGCGTACACCCTACTTTGGCCCAAAATGGCCAAAATCGCCAAAATCGGCTAAAAAGGGTGCACTTTTTTAATAACTCAAGAAACAAACGGCCAAATTTCTTCAAGCTTTCTGAGTGTTAACTAGAATCAATTGTCTACACAATGGAACAAACCCCATCTTATTCGGTTGCGGCACGCTCGAATGCGACTCAATCAAAGAGACCCTACTTTTGGATGAAACGACACTTTTCAGCTCGATTGCGCATCGAGGCCGTCCAGCTGGCCGAAAAGCGTCGTTTCGGCCAAAAGTAGGGTCTCTTTGATTGAGCCGCATTCGAGCGTGCCGCAACCGAATAAGATGGGGTTTATTCCATTGTGTAGACAATTGATTCTAGTTAACACACAGAAAGTTTCAAGAAATTTGGCCGTTTCTTTCTTGAGTTATTAAAAAAGTGCACCCTTTTTGGCCGATTTCGGCGATTTTGGCCATTTTGGGCCAAAGTAGGGTGTACGCGGCAGGCCATAACTAACGCTGTGGTGAACCGATTTTGCTGAAATTTGAAATGTGATATCAGGATACCTTGGGGTATAACTGGTGTAAAAATTATCAAAATCGCCCACCCTGTACAAAACCTCGAATTTTTCATGTGCGCCCCAAACCAGTGCGTGTGGCGTGATTATGGCAAAACACGCACCGCGCCAGCACACTCCGACAGGGGTATCCAACGATGCATAAATCATTTGGGTTTCCCGAAGCACTAAGTCTGCAGACTCAAATAACCTTCAGTCTCTGCCTTTCTTGAACAGACTATAGTAGCTGTCTCAAACTAGTTTGAGTAGCAAACTCTCCACATCACCGATTTGTCAGACCTCAATGTCGCATACAACGACAGACGCCTTCTGAGGCGTTTTTGCCGCCATACAACTCAAAGAAACAAACCTATGGCAAGCCTAATATACCTCTCGACTAATCGTCTCCCTTTTACCTCGTGTTTGATGGAGCGAGCGCCGTAGTGAACGTTGTAGCCTTCGGCCAACACGTCGACGACGTTGGCGTCCCAACTGAGGCTGATCTGGTGGCGCTTCTCCGCTCGCTGCTTCCACCGGTCAAGTTCTCGGCGCACCAATTCGCCCAGTTCAGATGTAGAAAATGGCAGGAAGTAGACCATCTCGTTGATGCGACCCAGGAACTCGTCGCGCTTGAAGTGGCGCTTGAGGATTGGTCGAATGACGCGCTCCTTGAACTCCTTGGAGACGGCCACGTCCTTCTCCGCTTCCAACGAGTTGTTGACGTCGTCGACGCTGGCGGCGAGACGGGAGCGACTGCGCCGTGCGGCCTCAGAGCGAAGGCTGAGCCCGTGCTGGGCGATGTCCTCGGAGGCGAGGTTGGAGGTCATGATGAAGATGGCCTCCTTGCACTCCACCGTAGCCCCCTTGCCGTCCGTCATCCGGCCCTGCCAAAGGGATGCCACAGCTACAGTGACGAGCAAATACCAATGGAAGCACTTCCATTGGTGTCTCCACACAACACTTTGTAGTTAGCGTCAAGCGTCGCCTTCCCACCTCGTCGAAAAGTTGCAGCAGGATGGTGAGAATGTCGACGTGCGCCTTCTCAATCTCGTCGAAGAGAACCACCGCTTTGGGACACTCCGTCAGCTTCTTCGTCAGCTGACCGCCTTCGTCGTGGCCCACGTAGCCTGGTGGACTGCCGATGAACTTGGCAACCTACGACGCAACGATACCTTTAGATAGGCTGCGAGGTTCCTACGCAAGCAGCAGCTCTAATTAGTCTTCTCACCTCGTGCTTCTGCTGGTACTCGGACATGTCGATCCGTATGAAGCCCTTGTCGGCGTCCTTCTTATGCAGATACTTGGCGACCTGCTTGGCCAGCTCCGTCTTCCCGATGCCGCTGGAGCCCAAGAAAAGGAAGACCAGCGGGTGGTCGTCGTCAGACCAGCCGTTCTCCTTCCGCCGAATAGCGGAAGCTACGGTAGAGATGGCACCGTCCTGGCCCACCAGCGCCTCCTTCAGTCGCTGCTCCAGGGGGAAGCGCCGACGCTCCTCCGCCTCCCGTTCCTGCTTCAGCTCTTGGTACTGTAATGACCGAGAAAGGCTCGCAGCTTGGCTTCGATGCTTCCAAGATGCATTCGTGCCTTCTACACCTTCTGTTTGTACTCCTCCAGGTGGTGGAGAGTGGCCTGGTCGACGGCGTAGTCCTGCGGAAGGTGGCCGGCGTCGTTGACGACGGTGGGATCGGCGCCGGCGCGCATTAGCGCCTCCACCACTTCCCTCCTGTCGTTGAGCAGGGCGTAGTGGAGGGCGGTGGTGCCGCGGAAGCTGACCTGGCCCCGGAAGCGCGCCGTGAAGTGGGCGTCGCGCGCCTCGAGCACTAAAGCGGCGCAGGCGTCCTTGTTGGCGTGGAAGTTGCGCCAGAGAGAGGCCAAAGCGGCAGAGGAAGCTACACCCTCGATGAAGTTGTGCTGGCGCATCCGCACGGCCGTGTCGTTCACCGTCGTGTACTCGTCGCCGGCGTCCAGGTCGGCGCCCGCGTGGATCAGCAGCTCCACGGCCCTGCAGACGTGCGCTTGTTTTTTGTGGAACATGAAAATTAATTCAAAACAAAGCTCACTCGACGTTCCCACGGAAGGCGGCCACTTGGAGGGCGGTCCATCCGAACAAATGTCGGCCGTTGACGTCCGTCTCCTTCTCTTGGATCAGGTCGCTCAGCCGGCCCAAGTCATTATCACGCGCCGCTTCCACCAGATCGTCCACCAGCTGCCCCTTGCCGCCTCGCCTCCGGCGGTCTGCTGCAGACGGATGACAAAGTAACAGATAATGAATGACAAAATCGGAAGTTCGCAATCAACTGAGGGAGCTACTCAGCACACCGTGCAAGCAGAGGACGACGCTTGTGGCAAGCGCCGATCCAGCCAGGAATTTTGGCAGATCTCGACTTCTGCCATCGTCTCCGCCTGCACTGGCAAACTGCTGCGTCGCAACAAAGTCAGAATGGCGCCTATGATGGCAGTAGTTTGAAATTGGCTGAACCGCTCCTACGCCACTGGAAACGGCTCTCCTAGAAGAGTGCCTTGCCCCATCCAGTAACTCCTGTACAGTGAGAAGCCGCGAGAAAGGGAGCCGTATGCAACGACAGATCCTTTGCGATGATTGCATCATAGGCCGTTGCATCAGCAGATTGCCTGAAAGTAGACAAGGGACTAACATTGGTTGCAAAAAAATCGAATTGAATATGAATAGCCTGCGCCGCGCCAAATCGACTACGAACACTTCGATCGCCACCACACTAGAATTCGACCAGACCACCTATATCCAAAATTCTCGGCCCCTGTTTAGCCGATTTCGAAAATCGCGCTCATATTCTTCTTCGCATGGCTTGGTTGGCATTTTCTATACTGAGACGGCAGAGACGGCGGAGAACCGAGATGGCAGATTTGAAAGTTACCATTACAGTACTGACATATATTCCTTTCAATTGTTGTCGTACTGTAAAAGTCACATTAAATTCTATTAGTATTCTACGCCCCAACGACCCACGACCCAAATTTTAGAACATACCAATTTTCAACTTTTTTTTGACTTTCAAAAAATCATAACTCGAGTTGTCGGTGGTGGATTCTCGCAAACTTTTCTGATCGGCCTGGACATTTGCATTACCGTACAGAACAAGTGATACGTGACACTCCTTGAGTGTCAGATAGGCACTCCGCGTGATTGTTTTAGCAGACGGAGGCACAGAAACGCGTCGGAGCAGGCTGTACTGACGACGATGAGCGCAGGCTGTACTGACCACTGACTGTCTCTAGCCACTCACAATGTAGAATGTCAGCGGCGCTCCAATTGTACAGGCGCGCCTTATCTACGCTACACACCGGGGGCTCCCCCGCTGGGGTGGACGGCGCTGGTGGCTCTAGGGCTACAGTACGATGCTCCTATAACTCGGTTCAATTGCGCGTGCGTAGACGCCTTTCTCAGCGCGTCTTATATGGACGGCGTACTGTAGGCGCAGCAAAATCAATGGCGGACGGTATTTTCGGAATTTCGCGAAATTTTACAGAGCGTGAGTATAAGCCCGAAGCGAGCGTGACGTACGCACGCACGCACGCACGTACGCACGCACGTACGCACGCACGCACGCAGAGCTCTTGATAGGGTTCGCTCGGCGGCGCAGCAAAATCAATGGCGGACGGTATTTTCGGAATTTCGCGAATTGTGCGGCGTTCGCACGGCACGCACGCAGAGCTCTTGATAGGGTCGCTCGGCTGAGGCGAGGAAAAATCGCCGAGATCGCTACCATCGTTCGTGAGCTATGTCACAAAAGTGTTATGTCTAAGTGAAAAAATTATTTTCGATTTTGGACGCCCATTTAGTTGGAAAAATCACCCTTAGCGGCAAATCCGACCCCTTCATCATGTCCTACGTCAACAGTTGCTCCAGGCGATTCTCTTTGACTACTATTCGAGGTACCGTACCCTGATGGGCACGGAATTTTTCAGTTCTGGGCCGAAATTTTCTGGGTTTTTGAGGATGATGAATATGAATCCGGTGTTCATTTCGATATTCTTGCTGCCTTTGCCTAATTTTGGCCGAAAATTAACTTTCCGTAACCTGGCTGACTTTTTCTACAATGAAAATTAGAACTTTCTAAAACTTTCAAATTAAAACTTTCTACAGTGAAGAATTGCATAAATGTTGTGATAATTGCATCACTCGTTTGAGGTTTGCTAAACACCTGTTTAGTAAAACTCACGCGGAGTGCTCATTTGACGCTCACGAGTGTCACGTATCATAGGTGCAGGCCACCCGGAGGCTAGGGGGGTTCTAGTTAAAGAAAATTTTTGAGAGAAGGGGTCCAGGCACCCGGAAAGAGTTTAAAATAATGGCCAAAAAGTGTTCGAAACACCGACATTCGGTCAAAACACGCTAATTTGTGTAAAAATAGACGAAATATAGCGCCGCAGGCGCAAATTTGGACAAAATCAGACCAAAAACTACCAAAAACTAAAGAAATTTGGGATTTTTACAACCTTTTCCAGATTTTCAGCTGCTAGGGGGTACCAGAAAGAAAACTTTTCAGTCGACGCCATGTCCAGGAAGGGGTCCGCGCCCCCCCCCCGCCCCCCCACATCCACCCCTAAGCTGCACCTACATATGTCACGTATCACTTGTCTCATTTGGGTCGCGGATTGTTGATTAGGTCGTGGGTCTTTGGGCCGTCGAATACTACTAGAATTAAATGTGACTCATACAGTAGGAATGACAATTGAAAGGAATTAATCAATAAGTACTGTAATGGCAATTTCAAATCTGCCATCTCGGTTCTCTGCCGTCTCCGCCGTCTCTGCCGTCTCGGTATAGAAAATGCCGCTTGGTTCGGCTTTCTCAATTCTTGTGCACTGCAACATATGAAGTATTGTTCTTGAATGGATTTTGTGCTAAAAGTACTCTTTGGACTTTTCGCTCTTCAATATGTACTGTATTTTCCTATTCGATCTATCCGATTATACAAACGCTGCTAACCAACGTGTGAACCACATTCGACTCGAACAGAACCGGTCAAGCAAACGAGAAGGCTTAGTGAAAATCGTCTTAGTGAAAGTTGTAAAACTAACTGGCAGTGTGTCGTCATCACTGAACGACCCGACCCAGTACCCACCAAGAACGTGACGTGATTTATTGGGGCTATTACAGCAACGTTCTTCCGACAGGCGCACTTGCCAGCTGCGACGTCAAGGATTTTACAGCTGAAAGTTTGAACAAGCCGCTTGGAAATGGGGTGCCTGTTCAGTTAACGATTGTCCTGCGTCAGCAAAGAAACAATGAACAAACGACATACGTACCAAGAAATGAGTGTATCAAGCCGCAGCAACCAATATTAAGCAAAACAGCGCGCCTACAGCAGCAGCAAACAGCAAAACAGTGGGCAGGAACCAAGTATGTACGGACTCCTTTAATGTCGACTACAATCGTGGAGTTAGCGAGTATTTGTGAACGAATTCTCGAATGCCAAATCGTTATCAGCGAGAAAATCCTCCTCCGGCCGTTTGCCTTTGGTGATAAGCGCCCGCCAACGCCTTGAACGCCTCTTGCACGTCCGCATTCTCTTTCTGGAAATCGCAATAATCCCAGGGAATGGCACTTGGCATTACACTTACACGTATTGTGTGAATGACGGTCGAGAGGTTCTACCGCGGAGCATTCAAAGAACGCCAGTTGATGTTGTTTGGCGAACTCCTGTCCGCTCGACTCCATCACAAAGCGTCTGGTGGTGCCCAAGTCACTCTTGTTGCCAATGAGTAGACCTGCTTGCGGCCAGAACGATCGTTACGTAGCGTGCTCGTATCCAAGAGTACGGTAAGGCAAACCAGGATTTCCCTTGGTGACATGACGCCCTTGGACGAGCTTGTCGTACCAGAAGGGCAGGCGGTCGAACGACTGCCGATCGGTGATATCGTAGACGAGACAGAGCAGGCAGTCCGCAGAGCCACCCGGAGGCCAACACTTGGGCGAAAGCGCCTCGTAGAGCGGCGATCCCGAGGAATCGACCAGCAGTAGTTCCACAACTTCGCCGCCCTTGATCGGCAGCGACTTGATGTGTAGTTCGGGCGCGCCAGTCTAAAGAAATGAGTAGCGAAGTTTGCGGCAAACATATTTAGTGCCCGGAGAGCATAGGTACCATCGAGTAGCCGGCGGGAAAGGCGCCGGCCGCGTTCGCTTCGGCCACCTTGACGAGGGCCGACTTCCCAACGCAGGATTCGCCTGTGTGCCACAGGACGCCTCGATGGTATATTGTTTTGTATCAAGTGAATGCATACCTACGATTACCTGCAACGATCACCCTCGCCCGGTGGACCTTCGTGGGCTCCTTGATCCCAGTCACTGTCATATTGGTGCTCGTTTTCAGTCGCTTACGGCAAAGGTAGCAAAGGGGTTCTGCGACGCAGAGCGAAAGACCGTCGACGGCGACGCGGACAGGTTGCCAAGGCAACAGTTGGGCCTTAGTGCTGGCCGCGGCTCTCTCACTCTGCCATACATACAGATACAGTGTATAGCGCTAAAACAAGGGAACACCTTTACGTATTGTAGGATTCCAAAATCGTTTCGTTTGGCAAGTAGACAGGCCATTTTGTCACTGTTGCTGGAATACCGACTGCGATCAAGACCAGTGCAACCCGCACCACTCCTACCGGAACTGCTTGCGAGGTGACTTGCGGTGCGCTGCTTTATTCTCATACCAACGCCAAGTTGAAACGCTAAAATTGTATCACCACTGTCAGTATTCGTTCTTCTACCCTATACGTCCAGTTTGACAGCTTCACAACCGTTTCATTGGAATGAGAGTAGAGCGCATCCACGAATATACCTTGCCTACGCCCCGGTGAGATTCCGGACTCCTTTTGTGTGTATGTGGCCGCATCAATATCACCAATTGTCTTCACGGGAGATTCGCGCGAAGTAGGAAGCCCGTCGTCGAGCGCGCTTGACACAAGTTATACCGTATGGTTGGCAAGCCAGGCCGTGTGAGCCGCTGTACTGTACAGGTAGCAGTAGTCAGACGGCCGAGCCGTCTGAAGACGAGGAGGAGTTAACGGCAGGCGGCGGGCAGCTCGCCCTCACCAGAGTCGACTTGGTGGCCGGTCGCTCATTGTTGTTATTGACCAGCACCACGGCAGTCTGATGGTGCGCCGCCGAAGGCGACGTCGCCGTCTCGTCCGCCAGGGAGCTCTTGTTCTGTCTCAAGTAGGTGGTGGTGGGCAGCGTACGCCCGTCGGCGTCACGCTCCCCTTCGCGCTTTGTGCCAAAGCAAAGGCAGCGGCCTCGGCAGCAGTAGGAGAGGATGCGGCGGAAGGCGCGCCGGAAGTCCCGGTTGAATATACTGCGATAGAAAGGGACGCGATGCTACTGTTAGTTGTCGAACAGCATAGTTACTGTATGTACATATCTTAAGTATGTATACTGAAGCGGCAGCTCCTTGCTTTTGAGTGTAAGAGCCGACAATTGGGCGAAGATTTGCTCATGTGTATCTCCTTCTTCACGACTGTCACCTGTAGATGAGGGGATTCAGCGTGGAGTTGACGTATCCCAGCCAGGTGACCCACTGGAAGAGCTCGTGGGAGACCTTCTCCGGGTACCAGGCCTTGTAGACGTTGACGCAGAAGAAGGGCAGCCAGCAGACGAGGAAGCTGCCCATTATGACGCCCAGAGTCACGCGCGCCTTCTGGTCGGACACGGCCGCCCGCCGACGGTCCTGTGTCGTCGCACCCCCCAAATTGGGCGGCGATCGGCGCGTCTTCGAGGGCGTCAAAAGGGGCACCGCCGTCGCCGCCGGCGACGACGTCGAGGGCGGAACAGTTTGGGGTTTCCTGCAGTCGCCGCCGCCGCCCCCGCCCGCCTGGTAAAGTGCGGGGTGGGCGACAGCGGTCCCACTGATGTGGGTCAGTTCGGCCTGTTGAATGGAAAAGGACCTAAGCGCCTCGCAGTGGGCGATCAACATTTGGGTTGCGCTCTGAAAAGAGAAGCGGAAGCCGGAACTCAACGACACACGAAGAAAGAGTTGCAAGAGGCGCACACGCCAGCGGTCCAGTCCCCCCGGATGCCGAGCCGGCAGTCACTCTCGTGCGACCTTCCAATACGAGAAACAGCGGAGATGCGTGTAGCATATACAGGAGGAAGTGAGTGGGTAGGGTTGGGTTGAGGTTGTTATGTGTAGAGGTGTGTATGGATTGGTGTTGTGTTTTTGAGTAGTTGTCGATTTGTGAATGGGGGAAGAGGGAGGGGGAGGTTGGGAAGTTGGGTGAAGAGTTGTAGGGGTGGGTGGAGGAGGGGAGGGAGGAGGGGGGCGCTGTCTCCTGGGTCCTCCTTTTTATAGGGTTTCCAGTTTTTAGAGTTGTTTGGTTTAGAGTGGGTTTTTATTTTGTGGGAGTAATGGGTGGAAAGTTTTGTTTGTTAGTAAATAATATAGTTAATGTTGGGTAGTGTTGTGTGTTTTGTAGTTATTGAATTTGTGATAAGGGAGGGGAAAGTTAGGGGTCTCACTTTTTTTGACCCACCCTGTAGAAACACCTTCGACAAAGGACCATCAGACCAACCAGAATCGAAACAAGCGTCATGAAATTGCGTCTCAAACCCATTCAGTCTGCACGCCAAAGCATTTTCGCCGAGCGTTGTATGCTCATTCCGTGCTATTAGTCTGACCTCACACTTGTTAGAAACGAAGGCCTGTGACTTCACTCGGTGCCTTGCGGCCGACAAGCTCAGGCGTGGTCGAATCTGCACAAGGGCTGCAATCTGCAAACTGTGCCAAAAGCCGAAAGATCCACCACCAGCAGATGCCCGTGTGTTAGTGAGCAGAGAGCAATGTTCCAAGGCCCAAAGCGGCTGGAAGCTCGAGAAGAGAGTCAGTGAATGCCGGGTAGCAACCGAGGGGGACGGACACAGCGCAGCGTGGAAGCCAGAATCAAGGGGCGCACCTTGTATTGCTGCTTGATGGTGCGCACGTGGCGCCTGGCGTACAGGTAGAGGCGGGTGTAGAGCAGCACCATGAGGGTGGCGGGCAAGAAGAAGCTGAGGCAGGAGGAGACGGTGCCGTAGACGGCCGTCAGCTGCAGCCGGCACTCGCCGGGCTTGTCCTCCTTCGTCTTCTCCTCCATCAGCAGGGAGGAGAAGCCGATGGCCATCGAGGCCGTCCAGACCACCAGAATGGCGTAGACGATGCGCCGGCGCTTCACGAAGCGAACGTAGACCATCGGCCGCGAGATATGCCAATACCTGGATCACAAACAGATACGTACATAGATGGCAGATCAATTCCAATAGCAACGTACTCTGTATGTGAACTTTGTAGTAGCTTTTGAGAAAAGATTGTGTCAAAGTTGGGGGACTCGCCTGTCGAGCGCGATGGCGCAGAGGTGTAGGATCGAGGCGGTGCAGGCGGAGATGTCGAAGGAGATCCAAAGCTTGCAGTAGACCTGTCCGAAGAACCAGAAGCCGCGGATGTCGTTGGCGGCGGCGAAGGCCATGACCAGGCAGGCGACGACGAGGTCTGAGGCGGCCAAGGAGACGATGAAGAGGTTCTCGGGCTGCTTGCGCAGGTGACGGTCCAGCTTGACGGCCAGGCAGACGAGCACGTTGCCCCCGAGGGCCAGCAGCGTCAGCGAGAAGAACAGCGCCCCCTTGGCCACGTCCAGGAACAACTCGCCAAGCTCCATCAAGTCGGCACCATACTTCTCGTCCTCCATCGCTGCTGCTTCTGCGTTGCTCTAACCGACTGGTCGCGCGACTGGCGACGCTGCCGCTTCATTCCAACTGCATGACTTCGCCTCGTCGAGCGTCCGTCCCTCTAGCCGGGTGGGTGCATCCGGAGGAGCGAATGAAATGTGGGGAAAGAAGAACCTGCGAAGAGGGATGTCTCGAAAGAACGGCTGCCGGCAGACGGCGACGACTGACCGCTTCCCTAGTCCAGAGGAGGCTGCGCGCGCGTCCGCGAAATGTACGCAACCCGAGAGAGATCACCCACGCCAAAAGGTCCTCTCCTGTTTGCAGCGGGCTCGGCAGCGGAGAAGCCGCGGCGCAGTTGGCGGCCGGACGACGGACACGCGTCGACAAAGCCGAAACAAATACTGCCGAACAAGAAGAAAGAGAGGGAGAGGGCGCTCGGCCGACTCAAATGGCCAACAGCTGACGTCGTCGTGTCGTCTCTATATGGGGAAGGGTTGTTGGACGGGGCTCAAATGAGTGGCGCCCCAAAAAAATGGGGCCGCGAGGCCGCAATAACGAAAGTTATGCTGACGTACATACGAGGGTTGTATACGGAACAAACAGCTTGTGCGATCGGCTTCTTCTCGGGTGCCACTCAGACGCCCATTCGTTGAGGAAATGACCGCCAACGGTTCCGATCGGCGAAGCAGGAGGAGTAGGAGGAGGAAGAGAAGGAGGCGGGCAGGCAAGCGGCCGAGAGCGCAGTTAATTTGCCGATGGCCTGAGCGGCGAGAAGTTTCCGGCGCCTTCGCCAAGAAAGGAGCAGGGAGCACCCAGGCGCGAAGCGCGAACGAGTCGACTTGACAGGCGGCCGGCCGCTGACATGCATAGCGAATGAGGAAGGCGCGACGGGCGGGTTCAACCACATATTTCGCCAAAGTCGCCGTCCGCCGCCGTCTTAAAAGCTTTTCGAGCCGACACGTCGCGTCAATTATCGTACGGCGCGGCCGGCGTCTCCTCAGTCGGCACTGTCTTCAAAGGAGAGAGCGGCGGTGGCGCAGTGTAGCTATTTTGGAACTTTCACGCGCCAACCCCCAGCGGCGAAGAGAAAGGGAACGGCAGGCGGGGTGCCGGCTCGGTTCCAGAAGAATGCCTACCGAAGGAGAAGGGCCGACCAGAAAGGGCCCCCAACACGTTCTACGAAGGGTGGAAGGGCGTACGTACACGACGCGTGTTTCTGGAACTTCGGGGGGGGGGCGCAAGAAGGGGGCCGCGCGTACCCATTCGAGCACCTCTGCGCGCGCGTTCCACTGGAAGGAGCTCAGTAGCGCCTCATCTGCCGGCCTCCCTTCCAGCGGGCGTTGAACGGCCCGATAGGGACGGCTCAAGAATGTCGCCGGGGAATAATTTAGTCAGGCGGGCCGGCCGCTGGCGAGCGCACAACTTTTAAACTGGGAAAATTGGGACTTTCTGGCCACGGGAGCCGGCCGGACCGCCGCCCACGCCCCACCTTCGCCGTCCGCGTCGCTGGAAAGAGACAGAGTCATCATTGGGAGGTTTATGGCTCGCTTCAACTTCTAGTGAACTCCAAGATTGGCTCGACTCCATTCCATGGTGAGAGGACAAGATACGTATGTAGGAGGATGGAGGAGGCGCTATGGTTGGTACATAAGCGAAAACGAGAAGCAACTACACACGGAGAGAGACGGCGGTGGCGGTGCTCAAATTAGCGTCTCCTCTGTCTTCTTCGTCCGCAAAGAGGAGTGGAACATCCAGAGGCATCGCGTGTCCTCGCGAACAGCATGCTCCCCCCCACTTCTCCAGCCAGCCAGGGCGGACCTTTCAGTTTAGTAGGGAAGCGCTGCACATACATAGAGCCGCTTCTTGGCGACAGACGGACAGACAGACAGAGCGACAGACGGAGGAGTCGCCATGAAGCGCAAGGACGGAAGTGGAAAGAGGTGGCTTGCCGGCCTGTAGTGGTAGCCACTAGCGATCCGGCATGTTATCGGGTGCCAGGTTCCGTCCTCTGTAGTGTCGCCGAGTGGTCTAATCAGCGCAAAAAGTTAGGGAACGCCGAGCGGCGCCATCGCAGGTCTGCGCCGGGCCGAATTCATTTATTTAATCTCCATCGCCGCCGCCGTCACCGATGACGGGCGCGCTTTCGCACCGCTGCCTTTCCCATTTCGCCAAACGGCGCCGCCGCGTCGCCAGGCTTCGCGAAGGCCGAGCCGTATATCAGCGCCTTCGCTTGTCACTTCCAGCGCTAAGGGTCGGGGGCGGTGCGCTGGTCACCGACACGCTTCGCCGGCGATCGGCGCCCCAAAAATGTACGACGGAACTGGCTGACTAAGGGCTTCGCGCACTGACTGACATTCCAATAATGGACGGACGGTCGGCCGATGGCGGTGTTGTTTGTCCGCGCGCGACGAGGACGACAATAACAGCGGCGGACATTTTAGCTGTTGCGCTAATAAACAAGACCTCGAGATCATGCGCAGGCCAAGTTTGCGCAAATGAGCAAATTAGATTCCTATTTCACGGCTCGGTCCCGTGAGACAAGCCTGACTCAGCGAGTGCGAATGCCTACCGGATTATCGTGTTCTGATCAGAAAGGGACGCTATTCTTAGGTCTGAATTAGGACGAACAAGACGTTAGGACGATAAACTTCACAGATTCTCTACTCCACATTGTCAACATGGCGCGGTAAATAGCCTCACCTTACTCGCAGTCGGGAGTAGGGTAAACAGAAGTTGGCCAGCGGACGCGCTCGGCTACGAAAACTCGTTTTGAGAGCCCACTCATTCAATGGCGGATCAATCCCTTCTCAATTTGTCGCTCGGCCAGCGTCCCGCATAGGAGGAAGCCAAGCAGTATCATCATGGTACGACGAATTGCAGGAGCTCACTCTGAGCTCAGTAGGAGGGCAGAAGAAGCAGAAGAAGAAGCGGAGGAAGGAAAGAGAAGGAAGGGGTCGAATTGGGCGGCTAGCGCCCACGAGGGACGAAGGTGGATTTCTATGGACAGCCCTTATGGAACTAATCACAACACACACTCCGGGCTACAGACAGTTGCGGCCTATGGTACAGCCGGGACCCTTCAGTGTGCCGAGCCGGGACAACAAAATTAGTCCCGTTGAGGCCTGAAGCCACAATCCAGGGCATCTTTCCAATAAAGACCCAAGAGAGAGGGAAGCCAAGCGAGCAACTTTGTGTCATCTTACCTCTCGAATACGGCCGGCGGCGCTTCGTTAGCCGCCGAGTTGTGGGTGGAGTAGAAACTGGCCCTCTATTAGAAATGCCAAGCGGAGTAAACAGCGGTCGAGGGCTCGAGGCTATTCTTGGCGCTTCTAATAACGCGAGCGCCACTCGCGTGACCCCTATTTCGGTCCCTTCGAAGCCCTAGGTACGTAAAGCAACATTTGACACCTTAGCTAGGCGTCCACCTACATACTGTACCTGCACCCTCTACCTATGTATGTAGGTACACTTCTTGCCGGGTAGTCGAAGAGTGTCTGACGTAGGGACGTGAAAGTGAACGGTCGATTGGCAACTGGCTTCGCCGAAACTTATCGTCGCTTCTCACGCGCGACTCTCGACGTCTTTTGACCGATACCCTTTCCTGCTCGGGCAAAATTAGCGCGGGCCGCGCGCGGACAAGCAATATTCCGAAGTCCAATAAAACCTGGCGCCGCGGCGCCAATTTTCGCCTATGGCCCCCTAAAATGGTAATGACCCGCTGAGTGACAGAGCGCGCCCTCTAGGTTGACACGCGTAGGGAACCTACATAGCAGCGAAACGAGACGACGACGGCCGATTTCGATTTCGATTAGGCAGGCAGGCGCGCAAATGACGGCGCAGCGTTGGACAGAAGGTCTCTAAGTGCAAGAAGGCAGCTTATCATGTTAGGGAAGCGGAAGCAAAAGAAGACAGAGGACGGCCAGAAGCATTCCAATTCGGTGTTACTATGTACGTAACTACGAATGTACAGATGTAGTGGCGGAGTCGTAGTTTTACCGAATTTCAACATATTTGCGCCGCTCAGTTCGTCCTCAATCCGACCGAGCTGACGTGCATGCTGTTAAAATCACCTTTCCTTGGTGTAAGTTGCACATTCCTCGTCTTCAGAAAGACATGAGCGGAGAACACGACTGGACGCAGGAACAAGAGGAGGAGCAGGAAAGGTGGGACGAGATCGAGATGGGCCAGCTGACCATCACCGTCGAAGGCGACGGCGACGGCGACGGCGGCGGCGCACCAGCCGTGTCCATCGTCGTCGCTCCCGCGTTCGAAGCGATCGACTTCCAGACCTGCTGGAAGGAATGGCGGGCGCGAGACCTGAGCGAGAAGAAGGTGTGCCAGAGGTCGCCCCTGTCTCTCTCGTGGACATCGAGTTGGTCGAAGGTTTCTCAGGCGGCGATTCGGAAGCAGATCGAGGAGATCCGAGAAGCCAAGCGACAAAGACGCAGGTGGTGGAAGGGGGCTTCGTGCAGAAGAGAAGTTCACTTATCCGCCGAACTAGCGGAAGAGAAGCTGGCCCTCCTGGCGCTAATCAAAGGTAGCAATCATTAATAGGAATCGGTTCAAGTTGCACTATACATGTACATGGACATACGCAGGCATCTCTTGCAGTGCCGTACAGCAACGATGACGCCTTGCAGTGGAGAATGCTGGTGACAGTGTACAAAACGCTCAACCACTTAGAAGCAAGCAGTACTGTCAAGCGGTTCGGTGGGCATTGGGAAACCATCGGCTTTCAGGGTGGGATGATAAATAAAGGCATTTATGGTTGTTCCGTAGTGAAGTTAAGTAGAGCACCGCGAATGAGAAGCGACGAGGAGGGATTGTGTCGATGCGTGTTTTCTTTCGGTGGCGATTCGTCTGCGTAATCGTTCGTAAATTTGAATGCGGAAATTTCTTTGCTTTCACCATTGGAAAACGCTGTCACTTGCTTTCGCAATTTGAAAGTGCTTTTAAAATGTCGGTCTTTTGAACCGTCGTCAAGAAATTGTTTCGGATTAGAATTTGAACAAGATGGAGAGGAATCGCCACCGAAGTACATAGTAAGCAACTCGCTTTGGAATGTGTTGATGCGTGTTTTCCTTGGGTGGCGATTCGTCTGCGTACCCATTCAAAAATTTGAACACGGCGGCATCCTTAGAGACTTTGCCTACTGTGCTTGAGTGACTCGAAAAAATCAGTCTTTCGAAGTTATACCGTCATCCAAGGTGTGTCAGATTCGAATTTGAACGAGTATGCGGACGAATCGCCACCGAAGCAGTACGCAAAACACGCACTGAATGAAACGCAACGGCAGAATTTATTCAACAACAGAATATTCAGTAAAATGTGCCTACTTCACTCAGGAGAAGACCCAGCGACCGACTTTCGCGGCGTAGGCTCTCTGGGTTTGCTTCAACTTCTGTGTCTCGTGGACGAGACAGCAGACGGCTCACTGAGTCAGGATCGGTTGTCCAAAATCGTAGAACTCTCACAAGACATTAACCAGGTCAAGATTCTACAGTATGTCATTCACACTAATCGCTCACTCAACCCAACTGTACAAACGTAGCTTTCAGAACTTTCCGTTCGCCGTTGTCGGCCTGACATTTAGCAAGATGATCGTAGATCGCCTGAGGCGCTCTAATTCACTCGACAGACTGATAGCGACCGAGAATTCGGTGGTTTCCGTCACCTCTCGCCTATACCGCGCCTGTTTTCTGAAGTTCTTTATACTATGGCAGAATGACAACTGCACCATCGGGGACTTTTCTCGGGTCTCCGAAAGTGAGTGTGCCTGCCTAGTGCCTAGTGTGTCGCTATGCACCCAAAGCCAAAGCTGCTAAGCTGGTGTTTTCCATTTCAGTAATCAGGAGCTCCTTGAAGAAGCCGAGAAGGTTTCTGGCCCAAAATAGTCGAGCATAGGTCACCCACTGTCGTCTAGTATCCAGAGAAGCGATAATCATGGAGAGTTCAGCCGGCAACCCATCGAATCAACTCGCAATTGTGATACCTATTCTGCCCTTCGTCGTAGCTCGATGTATCTCTTCCTACTTCGTGTGTTTGAGTAACGCGCATCTCAATCAAGTTCGTGTTCTGTGCGCTGATCTACTAATAATCTTGAGTCACCAGTTACGCAAGTTACCATACGCCTACAATAATGTGCACCGGATTCCGGCCGTGTCCCGGACACAAGCAATGCAATGTGAAACCACATCAACACTACCTTTACAAACTGGAATAGACCCCTACACCGCGTCTGTTTTCTCGCATAGAATTTCCACTGGCCGACAAGCGCTCACAGCTCGTTTTCGCTGTCATTATATAGTGATCACAGTATTGTCGGCGTCTCTTCAGCGCTGCGTGCCTTCATCGTCGTCGTCGTCGTCTTCTGCTGTCACTTCACTCGTCCTTCTTGTCGGCGTCGACGAATCTGTAGTGACGGTTCCTTCTCAGCCAGTCGGCGCAGCAGTTGTAGAAGGGCGGCGCCGACATGTACGACGTCATGCTGTGCAGCAGCAGCCAGGCGAGCGGACTGAATGAAAGTATACGGTAGCGCGCTTTCATCACTGGTTGAAGATAAACCAGTGCAGGTAGTCCACCGTCGGCCGAACAGGAAGCTCTTCTCGAGGCCGTCGCAGAAGTGTTCCCAGCCGCCGATCGCCAGCGTCAGCGCAGCCTTGACCGTCCCGATCAGCCAGAGAAGCACCGTCACCACCGTCATCCACCTGCTGTCACGGCGTTGGAACTTTAACTGACGCATCACTTCTGTTTCGTGTAAATGCTCTCTGAAGCGCCCACTCGTCGGCGCTGGCCGGCGGGTCGGGCACCCATTTCCACTGGTCGAGTGGCTTGAAGCCGATCGCTTGGACGCGGAAGCGGCCGTTGCAGACGCCGCAGACCATCGAGCCCGTCACGTGGTAGAAGCGCTGCATGCAGCCCGCGTGCACCAGACGCATGGATCCTGAAACAGATGACAGTCGGCACACAGGTCTCTGAGCTACTGCAATGCAACACGTATGTAGAAGTCGCAACCGTCGCAGCGGCAGGGCCGAATGAGACGGCGCTCGTCGTCGGCGTCCAGCCCTCGCTGTTCCTCGTCGTCGGTGTCGTCGAAGCAGATCCGGCAGAATCCCATGGTCGGCGGCGGTCAACGATCGGCGGTGATTCTTTCGTCTTATTGTTACACGCACACCCTACTCCAGCTTTAGTCACAGAACTAATTATTACCAAAAGTTTTGGTTTAGTTGAGTGAAGTGCCTGCATTAGTATTGAAATTCTTTGTTTGGATTATATTCGAAGAATGTGAGCAGTCAGCAGTAGGCAGGTGGAACGGGAGATCAAGCAATTCAGCAGGACGGAGCGCATATCCGATTCGGAAGATTCATTGGCGAGCCAATAATTCCGTTGTTTGGAGACGAACCAATCATGGCGCTCGAAGTAGGCCACGCCCCCTTCCTTTGGCCGTCTCTTCTCGTGTCGTACCGTTCCTCCATCTTTCAGCGCGAGGTGTGTAAGGCGGCCGAGACGTATGTAAGGAGAGCGTCGCCGCGTGATATAAAGGTACCCAACCGGAGAACGGGAGAAGTAGACAGCCGCCATGCCTCGTCCCGGCAAGCACAGCTACGAGGAGCAGAAGCCGGCCTACTCCTACATCTGGCTGACCTACCTGGCCATCGAGTCGTCCCCAGAGAAGATGCTGCCCCTGAGCGACATCTACCGCTTCATCATGGAGCGCTTCCCCTTCTACCGGAAGAACACGCAGCGCTGGCAGAACTCCCTCCGACACAACCTCTCCTTCAACGACTGCTTCATCAAGATCCCCCGCAGGTGAGGGATGGATGGATGGACGGATATATTCGCACTACATTGTACCTTACTGTAGTGCGTGTTACCTCATCTTATCAGAGCCGACCAGCCAGGCAAAGGCGCCTACTGGGCCGTGCACCCCGAGGCGCAGGCCATGTTTGAGAATGGCAGCTGCTTGCGCCGACGGAAGCGATTCAAGGTAGTGCATGCATGTAGGTGGCTTCATCTGTTTCTTCTACAAAGCGTAATAGCGCCTTCCTCGCAGCAGACGACGAAGGAGAGCAAGCAGGCGCTGGCCGAGATGTTCGTCTCGAGCCAGCAGAGCAGGCGCGTCGGCTTCCCAGCGCCGAACCTCCAACCGGTCGCCGCTGCTCGACCCGCCCCCTTCGTTTCCGGCGTTCCGGCCGTCGCCGCTCCACCCACTCAAGTGGCGCCGCCCCACTTACACCCGGCGCTGTTCGCCGAGTTGTTGAACCGGCGCCGGTCCCTCTACTGCGATACCTCATCAGCCTGCCTCGCGTGGTCCCCACTCAAGAAGATGGAACTGTCGCCGCCGCCGGCCTTCTACGTCGGCCGACCTCTGTTCGCCGCACAGGCGCCGACGACGGCCCTTTCAGTCATGACTCCGGCGGACTTGAGGAAGCGCAAGCACTCGGACTTCTCGATCGATGCGCTGCTCTCGACGTAGAAGTGAGTGGACAACGCCGCACAATGCCTGTGTTATGAAGTATACACATCCTAAACTGTCTCAGTGCTTGAGTGTGGCCAGCACCTTTGTCTTGTCGAGTGCCCTCTCTCTCTCGCTTTTACAGGGGTTTTCTGGCGCGCGCCTGCTGCCTGCTTGTCTGTTGCTGGTCCTACAGTCGCGTAGACTTTGAGTGATTTGTCGCCGCGTTCTCACGCAATGGCCGCTTGTAAAACAGTCGGAGTCCAATAGACCTCTCTTTGGCCCGCGGTTGTCGCTTTGATGTGCCCATCCGAGCGTTCTCTTCTCACGCAGCGTGATATCACTTTCGGCAGAACAACAAGCGTTTTCGGTGTCTTTGCGTCTCACTCAGCTCAATGACTCGACGAGACTCGTTCATCCAATTTCTTAGACGGCGATTTTCGGCGCACAAAAGGTCGACAGCGGGCGCGCGCCGCCCGGCTAATTAGGGCGTCCCGCCCGCGTGTTGACTTTGTCTTCGGAGGGAGACATCAATTATTCACCTCTCCGTCCAAAACACCAACAGAAGACAAAGGAGAAAGACGCCAACAGCTGACGCTCGCGCGTGGCTCTTAGATTAGCGTTTCTTACGGCAGAAGACGAGAGAGAATGACCATTCCCTGAATAGGAGAGTGTCCAAATGACAACAATGGTCCCGCCCCACCAATTTGGGCATGGCAGCGCCCCGCCAATTACAACGAATTGTATCCTCCGGATGGCGCTCTTGGTCTGCTGTGTGTGTTTTGCCGTCACCACCAACAAACAACATTAGCCCAATGGGGCAGGTGCGACGACGATAACACGGCACCCGGCCTGCTACAATTTCTGTATTTGTATGTATTCTGGCTGGTTGTTTGAACAATGCCCTCGCGTCTGTTGCAACCGACGGCTGCCCCTCCAAGGTCGAGACGGCGGCAACTGTCGCCCATTCGAAGCTACCCTCTTCTCGCATGGTCGAACTTCACTGCTTGTGACAGACGCGTCGCATGCCTCGGTGTACGCGCGCGTATGTATTTACTCTTCTGCCGACGTATAAAGAAAGTCGAGAGGGTAACTGTTCTTTTGGGGCCTCTCGTCCTCTAGACTGCGCGGCGGCGCGCGCCATGCGATTCGTCACACTGCGGGCGGTCCGACGCCGCCGCCGCCTCCTTTGGCCGACGTCGGGTATTTGTTTTCGCCGACGCCAGGTTGGCCAGAATTGTGAATACATACGCGGAAGCGAGCGACTGCCCTGCGTGTCTGTTTCGTACCGCGGCGAAAATTACAGAGGGCGCGCTCGCAACGGTACAGAGGTTCCTGGGCAGCGATTGATGGTTGTGGATTTTGTGTGAACGAACACGCACCTGATACGTGCGGGCGCATACAGTACTCATCTCCCAATTCGCTACCGTATTACCACCGCTAGCGGAAGCAATTAATTACAGAGACATAGATGGAGATAGCTTTGTTTCTCCGCCTGGTTTCTCGTCTTTGGTTAAGACCCCTTTAATTGGATTGACAAGCGGACGCTCTGCCGGCCGACCGAGCGCGCTGTTGATTCGGGAGCGCGTCTTATTAGCCGGCCGTTGTCAATTTAGCGAAACGAAAGGGACGACGGCGAAGGGAACGACGGGCTACAAGTCTGCTGGGAAATTAAGAGGGTATTTGTTTTGAGTCGCGTGTAATTCCTTCCCGAGAATTGTCCGGACGACTCTTCCAACTCTAAGCGAGAGTGGCTCACAAACGAAGAAACAACACGAGGCGAACTGAACTGGAAACAACGGTAGGAGACGACGACGGCGTCGCGCGCTCATTGCACCGCAAACACTCACTTACACGCACGGGAATTGCTCACAAAAGGAAGGAGCAAATGCGCGATCACCACGCGAGAAGAGAACAGGACATACGGCCAGTAGAAGACTTGGTCAAATCCCCCCTATACTCCGAAGTTTAGTCGAACGCGCGCGCCGAGAAAAACACACGACTGAGCCGACAGTGGACGCAGGATTCTCTCTAAGGCTACCCACGGTTGACGCTTCCACTCTTCCACCCTACATACCTGCATCTCAGAGGCGAGCGAGCAAATATCCGCTAGTGGGAGCAGAGAATTACCGTAACGCGATACACAGTTCAAGTTAGACTTCTTCGCGCGCGCAAATAGAAGGAACCCAGAAGTGACAACAACTCCCCTCTCAGTCTCATCATCACAATCATCACAGGTGGGTCATCGGTAGAGGAGAAGAAGGCAATGGACTTGTGGCAGACAGCTACTGTGGCGCTCTCTCATCCGTGCATGTCGATGCGCCAGTCGCGGTCGACGCGCACGCCCGGCTTCCGGATGGTCATCGCGTTCGCCTCCGAGTCGTGCGAGAACTCCAGGAAGCTGGGATTGTAGTCTGCAACAAGAAAGGAGTTGTGAAGCGCCAAAAAGACGCGCAGAAGTACCGCCGGTCGCTGTAGACTCATGTGAGCGACCGTTTCAGCAGAGCACAGACCAGGAAAAGTTCGCTCGGCCCTGCAGCTCGCGACGGTCGCCCAACTTTCATTCTAGGGAGTTACTGAAGGCTGCATAGTCACATGAAAGCTCTGCAGCCTGGTTGCCTCCCGTGTTACCGTACACCTAATCTATTTACAACACACGCGACCCCACCTTCGTAGTAAAGGTGTACGTCCCTGGGCCAGAATCTCAGTCCGAGCACTATAATTTTCTCGATCCAGACGTCCGTCTCCATCTTCCCGGTCTCGTTAAAACTCCTGCAAATGGGTGCATTGTACTGCGCCATTCAAACTTCGATGCAATGTAGCAGCGTCGTCCCACGTGGAGGAGAGGACGCCCAGGGTGTCGCCCTCCTTCTTGAAGGTGAAGTGCCGGTGGAGGAACTGTCCCTTGCGATAGTCGAAGGTCTCGCCGTCGTCCAGGTAGAGATGGCCCTCGGCGCTCTCGCCCTACAGTCATCCAAATGTGGTTCGGATGCCTCTCAATGAGTGACGCGGCGCAAGCGCAACTTGTGAGGAGCTGGTACAGATGTGTGCAGCTACAGGACACCTACCGCATGTCGCCCAAACGTCGCGTCAACAGCTGCTTTGGCGCTGGGAGCCACTACTACTCAGAACTACAGCGCAACCACTGCCGAACTTAGTACTTCTGCACATTGGCGCCCAAACAACCTTCAAGTCCATCATGACGTAGAGTGTGATGGGGTCGTGACTCATGAGCGAGGAGGAGCGTCGAATCCTCTGGCGGAAGGGGACGATCGTGCCGCCGCGAAGGAACACCGGAATCTGCAACGCAAGCAGTTTGGAACAGAGAAGCAAATAGGTCGTTATTATTGCGCCAATGCCACCCACCTTTGACATGGGAGTGTCGACGTAGACGGCGCCCGGTCCGGGCCTGCCTTTCAGCGTGTCGAAGTCGTACCAAACCTGCGACACTTGGTCGCTATACCTAAGCGCTGGACAAATAGAATGCCACTCTTCCCACTCACGGCGCCTTCCTGCGGCAAGTAGATGCTGACCGAGTGGACGCCTGGGTCTGCCACGGGCCGGACGAGAATCGCGTTGCCTGAGAAGTGGAACAACTGTTGTGTATCGCTTCCCTTCCATTTCTAGACAGTTCCAATCTACCCAGCATGAATTGGTCCTCTTCGTCGAAGCCGTTGGCGTCTTCTGGGAACTCCAGCCACAGCGGGCGCATGACGGGTAACCCAGTCCTGGAGTGCTCCTCGAATACCGTATACCTGCAAAAAGTATGCCCATAAGTCGCTTCCAAACCAAGCTCCAATCCTTTGTAGAAGCTTACACGTAGGGTAGTAGGGCGTAGCGTCGGCGCAGCGCCTCCCGTATGTTACTCAAAGCTTCCTTGCTGAAGAGCCAGGGCTCTCGGCGCTTCGTGTCGATGTGGGCGTGGGCGCGGAAGAAGGGCTGGTAGGCCCCGGCCTGCAACTGATTCGATTCGTTGGCAAGAGCGGTAGAGGTCTGCAATGGGCCCGCTCAAAGGCAGGCGACTTGCACAGGATTGAAGGAGGGAGGCAGAGAGATGGGAGGGGGAGAGAGAGGGAGTGAGGGGGGAGGGCGGCGTAGTTCGCGCTCTTCTCAATCATATCACTCAGTGCGCACCTGGTACCAGCGAACCAGAAGCTCCTCCTCAGGGTTGCGGAAGAAGCCGCCGACGTCGGCGCCGCAGAAGGCGATGCCGCCCACGCCCAAACTGAGCAGCATGGGGATGGACGCCTTCAGATGGGACCACTCGGCCATGTTGTCGCCGGTCCAGACGGCGGCTGCCACAGCAGAGAGTAGAGTAGAAAAAAGACAAAGGAACTGATAGTCTGAGAATGGAAGGCTCACAAGTTCTCTGGCTGCCGACGAAGAAGCTGCGCGTCAGCAGGAAGGGCCGGAGGCGGTGGTCGCTGCGCTGCAGCAGGCCTTGCCAGGTCGACGCGTGCTGCAACGAAGGAAGTGAAGAAGCTACAAAACTGAACGAAGGGGTAACAAAGCCCACTAAACAACGACTCACGTGCAATTGCCCGTAGACGTTGTGGACGTCGCGATGTTCCCAGTCACCGAAGTGCTTTGCGTCCTTGTGCATCGTCACCTGAAGGATTCTCTTGCATTTGCTTCAGAAATTGGGCGCCAAACTATCATCGCTGGCGCGCCTCTGTGGGCGACCGTTTCAGCAGAGCCGAACAGCGAGAAGCTCCATGCTCTGCAGCTCGCGACAGTCACACAACTTTTCTATAGGGAGGTACTGAAGGCTGCGCACCAACAAGGGGGTACTGCGCAACTTGTTCTCCTCCCAGTGTGGCGAACTACGCATCTCGCAGACGATATTCGCGCAGCGCTCAAATCTACAGTACCTCGGGCCCACTAAAGATGGCCGGCTCGTTCATGTCGTTCCAGACCCAGAGCGACTCCGTGGAGCCCTTGTATCGGTCGAAGTGGAACTGGTCGGCCCAGTGCTGCCGCACCTCGGGATTGAGGAAGTCGGGCCAGATAGAGCCGCCGGGCCAGCAGTGGCCCTCGTAGTCCCGGTCGTCGCTACCCTTCGTGGCGAAGCCCTTGTCCCGAATCTCCTTGTATACCTGCAGGCGAAAGCAGACGGAGGAGTTTGAGAAAGCGCAGCGTCTAGTGGACGCTCCGCTCATACAGGGTGTTTCTGACTTAGGGGATGCGTTTTCAAATTGTACAACTTTTGCTTCAGGTGCAATTACTTTAAGCGGATGGCGACATTCGCAAGCTAAAGCTGTGTAATTATTCCACTCAAAACTTCATCGTCGTACACCCATTCATTCGAGAAATTTGAGTTTTGAAATTGACGGTACTTTTTGCGTTTTGCGCGCGTATTCCCGCACGATAGGTCGGCACGAGAGTCCTGCTCTTCCACTTAGTTCCTTCCTTCGCTCAATCCAAAGGAAGCTCCACTCCACTCACGTGATATCCGTCGTCCTTCTTCATGTGTGGGTCGACGATGGTGACCATGCGCCTGCCCTTCTTCTTCAGACTGTCCAGCATGGCCACGGAGTCCGGAAACTTCACGCCGTCCCACGTGAAGTAGCTGAATGGATAGAGAATGCAATGGGGATAGTCCACGACTCACTGCGAGCGCACAGTAGTACCGTTTGCCGTCGGTGTGCTCGATGTCCAACCAGATGACATCCATGGGGAGGTCGTGCTCGTCGAAGCCGGCGTCGACGCCCATCACGTCCTCCTGGTCGTTGTAGTTCCACCGGCATTGGTGGTAGGCGATGGAGAATAGCTGAGAAGGGAAGCGTGGTACGGAGAGGTGGACGAGCGCAAGCCGGAGAATCGTTGTAAAAACAGCACGCGTCCGGTGTAGGCTTCGCGTCATGAACATGGCAATACCGTAGTCAAGTAATTCTGTCGGGCAGATTTGCACTTCACAATTCTGAGCGCCGCTAAAATGCTACCGCTTGTGGCGTGCTGCAGCTTCAGTCACTGTTACTCCTGTGCGTGTCCAGATCAGACAGAAGCTTCAATCATTGAACTCGTTCTCACAACTTTTCCCATCCCATACAACTACAGTTCCCACCGGCGGCAGGGGCGTGACCCCGGTCAGCTGTGAGTACTGTCGAAAGACATCCTTGGGTGTGGGGCCGAGGAAGAGAAAGAGGTCGATCAATCCCGTCTCCGAGACGAAGTGGGCGTCGACCTTTGGCACTTCGTTGTCGGCCTTGAAGCGCTCCAGCAGGCCGCGCAGCATGCTCTGAAGAGACGCAGATTGTGGGCGATCGTTTCGGCGCGGCGATTGCGCAGGCTACGCTGCGCAGCTAGCGAAACAGGTCGCCACAGGCTTCGCTCTTGGAAAGATTGAAAGCCGCACGAGACAGGGAATCGGGTGCAGCGTCGTGCTCTTTCCGTCCAAAGTCACAGAGCATAAGATAGACGAAATTTTTACCTTGTCCGCAGTGCTCGACTTGACGTCCACCCAGGTCTCGGCCGCGTTGAGCCACAGAGCGGACACCGTCTTGGTTGGGCTGAAGCAGTGAAGGTCCCACTTCAATTCTCGCCAAACTCTTAGGTAATGAGATTACACTCTTCTCTCTACCTGTGAGCAATCATGTAGGGAATGGACCCGTAGAGAGCCATAGGGGTGTTCAGTTCGTACTCAAAGACGTCCAGGTTGTAGAGGCGATAGGGGTCGGTGTTGCTGCAACAGAGTTATAATTATTTTCGTGTCAGTGAAACATAGCAAGCGCCAATGATGCTGAATGTCTCACGTGGTGCTCTTGAGCGCGAACTGGTCGGCGTGCTCGGGCAGGCCGTAGACGAATTTGAAGCCCACGAAGGAGACGTCGACGCCCACGGAACTCGGACCTGCAAACAGAGAGGCAGCCAGAACTTTTCGCGCATTAGGGACAAGTTATGCCGGTGCCCTCTACTGAATCTATGGTTCAACAGCTGGCGCTAAAACCCACCGAAGGGCTTGCTGTCGTGGTGTGACTTCCAGTGCTCCTCCCACATGCCCTCCTCTTCCTTGTGCTCTTCGGGGAAGAGGTTATCCGCCTTGACGTCTTCCTTCTCTTTCTCGTCTTCATCCTTCTTTTCTTCGTCTGCGTCGCCGTGTTCCTCCACACCTTCCTCTGCGTCGTCTCCGTCGTCACCCTCGTCGTCGTCGTCATTGCTCTGCAAGGACGGCGCCGCTTTTGACGAGGAGGAGGAGGAGAAGAGCCGCAGAGGCCTGCGCCACCACTGTAAGGCAAGCAGACGACGCCGCTTCTTCTCGGCTTCCCTTCGAGCAGATAGCTACCGCTGTCGCTGCGCGCCCAGTGACTCCGAATGGCGGACAATGGAAGTGTGTGTGGCCGCTACAGATAGTAAACGCGAAGACAACGGCAAACCAATGTGGACTCATCAAGAATGGAACGAAGCAACCAAAATGAGTGGGAGCGCAGCGACAGGACGTGTGTACCAAAGACTTCCGACACCCCAAGTGTGAAACTCAAAACAGACAAAGCGAAGGCAGCACTCACCGACTCTTCCTCTGGCTTCTCTGCCGATCTGAAAAGT
The DNA here is from genome assembly GCA_030248115.1 of Linhomoeus sp. GSCO2_2. Taxonomy (NCBI): domain Eukaryota; kingdom Metazoa; phylum Nematoda; class Chromadorea; order Monhysterida; family Linhomoeidae; genus Linhomoeus; species Linhomoeus sp. GSCO2_2. The sequence continues at coordinate 34,835 of JASAMZ010006778.1, read as the reverse complement.
TGAAATCGCTTGCTTCCATTACTACATGGGAAACTTCCAGTGAACAAGTAGAGACATACGCCGTCTTCGCGGCCTTCTGGCGAAACTCCTCGAACTTGAGCAATCCCTGCGAATTGACGCTGATCACGAGATCCCCATTGGAGTAGGCGTCGACGCGGAAGGGCTTGTAGTTGATCACGAGCCTGTGGCCGCCCTCGCCTTCGACCGTGACGCCCTCTGCGTTGGCTGAGTGCTTCTTGAACCTGAGACGAGCGCAGAAATTGTCTCAATATCTAACAAGTTCGGTTCTCTAGCAGGTCCGTGCGCACTTCTGCTCCTTCGGCGCGCCGTCCAGCGCCTCGCTGGGCACGAAGCGCTTGCGAATCGGCTCGACTTCGTCGATCTGGAGTCGGAATCTGCCGTCGCTCAGTCCCGTGATCTTCAGCTTGAACTTCCGGCCGTCGGACTCGCGGAGAAGCGCCGCCTCCGCCGTCGCATAGCTGACCTTCACCGGCGGCGTCTGCCCAGAGGTATCAATGGAAAACTGGCCCTTGCCCGCTTCAAGCGCCCTGTGACGCCTGCAATAACACAGCGAAATGCAGTGCGTTGAGCTCTTGATAAGAACACAACACACATAGCCCATCGTCGAACCGACTTGCAAAAGGACGATTGATCGCAGGTCTTGAAGTTGCTCCTATCGACGGCTTCTCCAAGCTTCGCCGACAAAAGAAGGATAAGTAGGCAAGGTACAAGGCGAAGCGGCACTCGATCGGCTCTGTAGCCTCGACAGGTCGACCGCCTCTGAGATACGGAGTGGCAGAGGCGGTCGTGCCCGTCCGTCTCTTCGATTCGACAGCCAGAAGTCGTCGCGGTCGGAGGCGATTGCATCTGCCCATTCGTTGCAGTCGCCACCGCTCGCCTTGTGCCACTCCTTCGAGGCTTCTCACCCCAATGGGCGATCCGAACAGCGCCCATTTTGGTTCAGGTTCTCCGATTCATCGAAGTAACTAGCTAACTACCTCCACGAAAGACAAAGGTCGTCTTCTTCAACTGGGCGAACGTAACAAGCTACCGTACTTTCGAATGGAACGTTGGCGCCCCTGATTGGCTGCGTGCATGCAAATTGCGCACCAGCGCTGACGCCTCTGCCTGATCGTCGTGGGATTCACATATTGTCGCTGCGGGACAGCCACAACTCGAAAATAGTCGATACATATAAGAAATCTGCAGTCCGGTAATGAATCGCGATCGCTGTTATGTAACCAAACTATACACCGACAATTTTCGCACCAAATGGTCACAAAATCATGACCCATCACTAACATCAGCCTATTTGGAACCGTAATATTGAACGATCTGGAACCCTGGGGTTTTGCCTATGCACTTCTCTATCTATTCCAAAGCGGCGACAACTTCGATTGCCACCAGCGCATCGCCCAACAGGCCGGCGACTGCGAAGGCGGCTCTCGCGGGAGGCTCATTCGAGAAATCTGCAAGAAACCCTCACCAGTACGTACTACGCCACGAGTCCATGCAACGACGGGGGACGCTTACGCTTGGAGTACACCTCGTTCATGGCGTCGTAGTCTGACATCCTCTTGAGCAAGACGGTCACCTTCACCACTGAATGAATCCGACACTACGTACAACCACTCTCAAGCGAGTGGCTTGGCGAAGAACTGACCGTTCTCCTTCTTGCCCCCGCCAGCTTCCAACACCGAGAACACGTTCTTCAGCGCCTGCTCCGTCTGCTCGGCGATGCCGCCTTCGACCATCTTGCGCTCCTCGTCAAAGCCGAGCATGCCAGTGATGTACAGCAAGTTGCCCGTTTGGATGCCGTGGCTGAATAACGGGTCGCTGCCGTCATATTCGGAGTACGTTCCATTTGAGGCTACACGGCCCTGTTTAGTAACCTGAACCAGGCAAGTCGTCCGGGGGACGCAGTATACTCCACAAATTTGAACTCCTACGCACGGTGACTCATCTGCTGTTGTGGCCCCCTGACACTCCCAATCGGAAAACTAATGCCGAATTCGTGATCTACATCCCAGAATACCCCAGAATCGACATACAACACCCCTAACTTCCTATGGACTCGCAGAACCAAAATTCTGCACTTAGGGTACGGTAGCATGCAAATTCGTCACATCTATGTTCAAACATTATCTAAACGATAAACGAATGCCAAATTCGTAATCAGTGACCCCGAAAACCCCGAAATCGAGTATAATATTGCCAAAGTCGACCCGACGCCCAAAGTTCAAACCGACGCGGCAGGGGTACTGTAGCTCCGAAATTTTTTCAAAAACACTTTTCTAGCCCAAATTTAAGCGCAGAATCGTTTGAAACCACCTTTGTAACGATTCGGCAACGCATTCGAGAGCTACAAACGCCGAAACGCGAAAATCGCAATTTTCGACCCCGGAGTCAAAAAAGTTGCGGGAAAATAACTTTTTTGTGTTTCGCCCGATTTTCTCCGTTCATAGCTCATTCTATAGAGGACATCTGGGAAGGAGCAACAAAAGTGGTCTCGCGGCTCTAGCTGCTACCTAGCCCGCACAGCAGCCCGTCAAAGTCGACCCGGGGCCAAAAATCGCGAATTTTTCAAATTTGGCGCCAAAATGGGTCCCGCAGCGATCCAATTCTTTTTTTGCCGACTCGGCACTATCGAGGGCTACAACATATCAAAAGATAGTATATACCATTATATGCAACTTTTTCGAGTTCTACCTTGCCCAACCCAATTTTCAGTACTTTGAAAATTTAAATTTTTGAATTTCCCGCCAACGGGGTCCCGCAGCGTGACCCCGTTTGGTGTCCACCCTGCCCACCCACTAGGCCTACCCAACGCAAAAGACCGTTTGCAAATCGGCCGCTGCACGCGCGAACACCATCCGTTAGAAATTACTGCGTTTCGCGCACAAACGCTATATACTCCACACTTTTTTGTGGAGTATAAAAATTGACTTTTCCAGCAGCTGTCACTCTCAACCACCTTGTGAAGCGGAGCAGACATGCTTTGGCGCTGGTTTTGGCAAAGGACAAACGATCCATTACAAGTTGCAGCACAGGAAGTTAGCACAACGACAGATGGCCCTGACCGGACCAGCTGCATGCGCCGACAAGCAAGAGAAGACAACGAAACGAACAGTACATTCTCGATGGAACGAAGCACCCACCAAATCACATAATCACGATCACTACCCCAATAACCATCAACAGCGGACAGCGCCTACATGTATCTCCAGTATGGAATACAATGGAACGTCTGTTTGTACCTATTGAATCTATCTATCCCAAAGCGGCGACCGCTTCGATTTCCACCAGCGCGTCGAACGGCAGACCGGCGACTGCGAAAGCGGCTCTCGCGGGAGGCTCCTTCGAGAAATCTGCAAGGATTCTAGCCAATGACCACAAATCGCCATGAGTTAATGCAACGACAAGGTATGCTTACACTTGGAGTACACCTCGTTCATAGCGCCGTAGTCCGACATACTCTTGAGCAAGACGGTCACCTTCACCACTGAATAGACAGAGACTGCTGTAACGCCGCCGCAAATGTACATACTTCTGTCCAAGTAGCAGACGAACCGACCGTTCTCCTTCTTGCCCCCGCCCGCTTCCAGCACCGAGATTAGGTTCTTCAGCGCCTGCTCCGTCTGCGCGGCGATGCCGCCTTCGACCATCTTGCGCTCCTTGTCGAAGCCGATCATGCCGCTGATGTAGAGCAAGTTACCCGTTTGGATTCCGTGACTGAACAACGGGTCGCATTATACTGGAGTGCTCTCTCTCATAAGTCCCGATATTGGGGATACAGTATACTTAACAGTAGCTACCCTCCCTCACCTGTAGATCGGAGTTTTCGAGACGTTGTCGCTCTGGACCACCTTGCGAAGCGGAGCGGACATGTTGCGGCGCTGGTTTTGGCAAAAGGCAAATGATCCTTTAGAAGTTGTGGCACAGACGGCCAAAGACGGGAAGCGTGACAAGTGAGCACTGCGACGACAGACAGCCCTGAGAAGCTGCATGTGCCGAAGAGCGGGAGAAGACAAACAGCGGAAGAGTGGCGATGCGTGAGCTCTAGCCTAGTTATCTGTCTGCACTTCGCTCTGGAAGGGAGAAACAAACAGTCCTTTCGCCGCTACGACTCTTCACTTCGCCGCAACCGTCGACCCAGACTCTCGCAGCCGAGTTTGTTTGCTCGCATCGTTCACTGCGCACGCCTACGACGATCGTCTTTATTATCAGGGAAAATCGACCAAAAGCTTGGCAATTTTGCGCCATCGAAACCCGCGAAGGTCAGTACTTCGATTGAGGGTCGGGAATCACAGCGACCGCCTCGATTTCCACCAGCGCGTCGCTTGGCAAGCCTGCGGCAGCGTAAGCCGCCCTGGCCGGAGGGTCGCTCGAGAAGTCTAAAATGTTACAAAACTGTACATATTAGAGAAGTGACTCCAGGAAATCGCCGGCTTACATTCGCCGTAGATAGCGTTCATTTCCTCGTAGAACTTCTTGTCGGCCAGCAGTACTGTCATCTTCACAACTGAAACATACGGCAGTTCCGTTAGATACCGTAACGCGCCAGTCAGTGATGAGTCGCAAATGATACGGTGGTGGCGACCTTGATTGAAATTGGTGCCGCCCTCGCGAAGGATCTTCTCGGTGTTGCGCAAGGCTTGGCGCATCTGCCGTCCGAATCCGCCTTCGACGAGCCTGCCGGTGTCGTGGTTTCGACCAGTTTGTCCGCTGGTGAAGAGGAGACGGCCCACTCGAGCGGCGTGACTACAGTAACCAGTTCTTTCGCACAGACTTGTCGCTTGTTGGGGTTATGTCCGATCTTCATATATCATGTCATGACAGATGTCTACCTGACGGGTCCTACCGGTCGCTTTCCATTCACGTTGAAGAAGTTCACAGTCACGTTCTCGGCCATTCTCTGTCACAGTTTCAGCTCCGATGGCCTACTTTCTTATCTGCACTGCACACAGGGCACGCTCTGTATGTTACAAACGAGTAGGTACATGCATTTCACGCCGCCCGTCTGTAGGTGGGGTTAAGGGGCCGTCTTCAACTGGAGAATTGTTGAATACAACTCCAGCTTCTGATTGGACGGAAAGAAGCAATATCGACAATCGAATACGCGACGGGTGCGAGTAACACATCCTGCATTCAACCACGAAACCGTGTCACACAACTGTAGTCTACTGTACTTGCGGAGTATTGGTATCACATTGAGAGAACGTCAAAGGAAAGAAATCGCTCTAACAATCGCAAGATGCAAAACAACACAGACACTAGTAAGACGACTGTTCGATTTGCTGTGTTCACTTTCCTCACAATGAAACGGGCGATTATGTTAGAGACTGGATGACAAGTCCTACATCACAACCAAACAAAGGGTGGTCTTACCATTGCCGCGACTAGACCGAACTCTACCAAGCTCAAAAGTGTATACGAGTGTAAACGTAATACATCCGGGTGAAATACAGCGACCGCAACTACACAAAGATGCCTGAATAATACACATGAACGGCTAGACAGGTAGTCTAGATGGCTACTGGAATAGATGTGCTGAAGATCGCAAGTGTGTACGATCCACACCTATGCACAGCATAAATGGCAGTGTCCTTCCAGAGTGCTTCCAGATAGAAGCTTACGCTACGTCTGTCGCTACTCTACAGCTACACAACAAAGTCCGGAAGGCGAGACACGCGTACGATGAACTTGTAGTCTGAAACGCCGTCAGTCGGTCAGTAGGCGCGGCAACGGGGCACAGCGAGCTACAGTCGCCGACTTGTGTCCGGCTTCTCTGCCGCGAAGTTTGGCACCGGCGCTATCGTCCACTGTCTGCTGAGAAGAGGGCGAGGATAGCGCCGCTGCGCCGAAATCGTCCGCAGAAGAGCGCAGTAGAAGACGCGATTCGTCATGAGAGAAGACGCCGAGGGAAGGAGGCGTCATCCCTCCCCTCCGTCGGCATCCCAGACGGCGCCCGAGGCGCGGTCGATTGAGTTGAAGTCCTGCCAGAGGGCGAGTATGAGCTCGGAGCTCATGAGTTCGCCGGCGTGGGCGCTGATCATGCGCAGCATGAAGATGCCGTCCTTCTTGAGGAAGTCGGCCACGAACTTCTTGATGGTGACCTCGTCGGCCACCGCCTTGTGCGGCTGCTCCGACAGCACGCGCAGGTACTTCTTCACGAAGCTCAGACTCTGCAAAGGAACGCGTTACTTGACAACTACTTCTGTACTTGCACGATAACACAAGCGATGGTATGGAGTACTGTATCCTCGCTCACTTGGCTGGGCAGGAACATGACGACGAGCCAGTAGAAGGTGTTGAAGACGGTGACGGCCAGCACGGTGGCGTACCAAAACCAGAGGAAGATGAAAATCTTCTCGTTGAACATGTTGATCATCAGCACGCACTGCACCGTGTGCCGATGAATGTTCCCCAACACGCGGACCTACAAGCGAGGATTGGGAAGAGCCGAAGTCAATCCGGTTATAAGCCTACCTATTTGAGAAACGCCACTTCGAAGTCAGCAGGTCATAAATATTCGATTATAAATATACTCAGTAGCTACCAACAGCTGCCGTACCTCGAAGTCGCATAGCGTGACCCTGGGAAACATGCCGGTGGCCTCCCACTCGATTCTGGCGATGAGGTCCTTGAGAACGGTGAGACCGTAGGCGAGGTCGGCCGTCTGTAGGAACTTGTTCAGCACAAAGAACTGCAGCACCACGTTGGCGCTGTACAGGACCTTGATGAAGACGTACAGCATCGTCACGTACCAGCCTGGAAGAGAGTAGGTTTTGCGGAAGATATGCAGATGCACATAGGAAGCTGATTCAACTGACAGAAATAGAGAAACATAGAAAGCAGCTAAGATACTGACGGAATAAAATAATACAAAACTAAGTGAAGTAAGATATAATTAAACAATAGACAAATAGAGTAAATAAGTACAAAGAATAATACCTATAATATTAAAATCAAATTGAATAAAATTGAACTTCAATTTAATTTATTAAATTAAATTAAATTAAGTAAAACTAAATTACGTATAATTAAGTTAAATTAAATTAAATTAAATTAAATTTAATTAAATTAAATTAAATTAAATTAAATTAAATTAAATTAAATTAAATTAAATTAAATTAAATTAAATTAAATTAAATTAAATTAAATTAAATTAAATTGAATTGAATTGAATTGAATTGAATTAAATTGAATTAACTTAAGTTAAATTAAATTAAATAAAAAGTAAATTAAACTAAATTAAATTAAATTAAATCAAATTAAATCAAATTAAATCAAATTAATCAAATTGAATTAAATTAAATTGAATTACCGGTAAATTGAACTGAATTGAATTGAATTGAATTGAATTGAATTGAATTGAATTGAATTGAATTGAATTGAATTGAATTAAATTAAAATAAATTAAAGTAAACTAAATGAAAGCAAATTAAATTAAATCAAATTAAATTAAATCAACTTCATTTAAATTAAATTCAATTATGTTAAATTAAAATATATTAATTCATACGAACTGAATTAGCCAAAGATAAAATAAAATAAAATAAAAATAAACGAAATCAAATGAAACTAACTAAAATGTATAAAACGAAGTTACCGACACAATGAATGAAATAAAGCAGAATGGAATAAATGTAAGTGAAGACTGAGTACGTGCAACAGCAATCAGAAGCAGCAGCCCACCGCAGTGTCTGCCCGTGCCGGGGCACCGGAGACTGAGACATGCCCTGGGGTATCGTCTGTCGATCTGCTGTATTTGAATCTCGTCCTCCATATGTCTGGCCATGGTGAAGACAGTGCGCGCCTTCATCTCGTTCTCCAGAAGACGGGCGTCGCACGCCATCTGCACCAGGCCTTGCAGATTCACTCCTGCGATATAGAAGAGGAGATTACATGTCGACTCATAGGTACGGTATTGTATTATCTTATGGCTTTGTACCCATAATCTATCTGACAATATCCTACTTCACTGTGGTTGAAGCGTCAACTTGCCATTGTTGCGGGTTTGCTTTGACGAAGAGAACACAAAATTTAGCACTAAACTTAACGCTAAATTTAGCCGCTTTCAACCACAAGACAATTAGTTTAATAAGCTAAATGTGGCTTAATTTAGCATACCTTTAACAAATTTAACTTAAGAGAGTTTGAGAAGCTTAACTCCGGTTAGTGATCCAGTTTACTTGATTTAGATTGACTTATCATTACGGTATAGCTTGATTGAAATTTTCGTCTTTATTCACGTCATTCACCTGAGTGCCAGTAGAGCATTCCCCTCCAGAGGATGCAGGGAATGTAGAAGAGAAGGGCCTCGACGGCCAGGATGAAGGGCACCCACTGGTAGTAGCCGATCTGACGGTTCTCCCGGTGGTAAATCTCGCGGGGAATGGGCTCGCGCATGGGCAGCCAGTAGGTGTTCTCCACCCAGCAGTAGTTCTCCGTGTACTGCTCCATCGCGTCCGTGAAGGTGGCCGGCACCTGAACATACAAGTTCGGAAGAAGATGTTGCAAAGGAAGCCAGAGGGACACACTGACCCAGCACTGGATGGGGAAGCCGACGTACTGCTTGGCGGAGACGAGCAGCGCGAAGAAGGCCACTGGAATGGAAGGGTGGGCGTGAATGCGTCGTATTCGAACCGTCGCCGTCGTCGTCGTCGTCGCCGTCGTCGTCGTCGTCGTCGTCCGCGACTCACGTATGGCCGTGGTGTAGTAATAGTTGAGCTTGTCGACGAAGTCGTCGTCCAGTCGCGGGTGGAGGGACTTGAAGGCCGACGCGATGTAGTAGAGGATCATTGCCGGACCGAACTCCTTCTTGTGACCGTGCCCTGTGGATCAGTGACAGCGTTCTACCGCGCCACAGGTACATATTCTCTGCCGTCTCTGCCCACGCATCATCTACGCGTCTCAACTTCTCCCCTTGCCAAGTCAGGCAGGGGAAAAGGGCTCTCACTATCGATGACTTTCGCCGGTCTTATTAGCCGAAAGAGAGGGGAAGAGGCTGAGACGGATACGTACTTGTTCTGCCTATGTATGTACACTCAGCACACCGTAACTGTGTTAACTCAAATGTGAGGCCGGCGAGTTCGCGTTATAATTGCTTGGCTAGTTAATTTCCATATCAACCGATCGTGTTTTGATTAGGCGGAACCTGTGTCGGCCCCGTACATAAACAAGTTATGCATCTGGGTATGTAGTTAGTTTACTTTGTTGTTGTAGCCCAACCGAATGCGGATGTACTGTGGGAGAGAAATTAAATAAACAGCCGTTTATTCACCTGGAGCGGCGTGCTCGGGATAGTGGGAAGTGACCCGCAGTTGATGACTGCCTTCTAGAAGCTTGTGGGTTTGATACGACGGTATCTGGTCCAAATGACGAGCCTTTTCGTATGACGTTCTCTGAAACAAGTAAAAGAGGACTGTCGCAGCGAAATGTCTCAGTCTCCAACCACCACTGCAAGGCTGCTGGTCGTTACAAAATCCGTTGCAGTTGTGCAGTGGGTCCGCGGTTCAGAGGGTTCAACATTTTGTTATGGATCAACAGCACATCTGCGGCAACCTGCAAGACGCAGTGACAACCTTAAATCGGCCAATGTGCGTCAGGTGGCGCGCCCAGGCGCTGTGGCCGGCGTGAGTCCGAAAGGCCATTCTGGTGCGGCCGTTGCCGACGCCTGCAGTCACGGGCAGCTCCGCGCTCTCGTGGTCGAGAAGGAGAGCTAGGAAGGAGTCGGTGCGCCGGCGCAAAGCGCTCTGGGCGGCCGGCTGGCATCGGGAAGGTCTGCGACCGAGAAAGGGCGTGGAAGCCTTGCGACCACCGCCGGGGCCGGCGCCGCTGCCGAAGACGGTGGCGTAGGAGTTATCCGCGCCGGCGATGGAGAAGCGTCGGGGGACGCCGTTGGGCGCGACGACGCCGTCAGCAGCGACGCTGGCGCAGTAGCCGTTGGCGTAGGCCGTCGTCCTGCTGCTGACCCGTCGAAGGCGCGCGGTCCAGGGCCTCGCTTCTTCGCTCCCTTCTTCCTCTTCGTCGCCTCGGAGTTTCCAGCAGCCGGTCGCGACGCCGGCCGGCCGTCGACCATTCAGCAGAAGAAGCCTGTCGCGCCGTCGCTGTCGTCGTCGTGAACGCCGTAGTAGAACCTCGCGGCGGGGGGTGCTTCGGTCGGGTCGGCTGGCTCTCTCCCCGGCCCAGTGTTTCTTCTTCTTCTTCTTCGTCTGCGCCCACTAATGACTCCGCTTCCTTCCTTCCTTCCTCTGGAGTCTTCTGCTTCTTCTCGCCTCTCCGCCTTTCCAAAGGGAGGCGACAAGGGTACCTTCGGCGGGTGTCGCGCGCACGCGGACAGTCGACGGCCAAGATACACACGCCTCTATGTGATGGAAACGACGGGAGTTAGACTATCCTGTGCTTCAGCTGAATGAGCGCGTATCCAATGACGGCAAGACCTGCCTAGAGACCCGGGCGAGCGCCCACCGGGCGAGCTTTCGCCGCCCTTCTTCCCTTCCAACGGCGGCTTACCGGGCGGTCCTATCCACCTATCCGCCTCGCAAGGGCGCGCGCGGAGAAGCAACCGCCGGCGGAGATCAGCCAACGCCAACCTACGACCGATTAGGCCGGATGGCTCTTTGCCGGACGGGACACGACACTTTATGGCTTCCGTCCGCTCCTAAGGGATACGGCGAGAGCGACCTGGCCGCTGACAACGACAACCCAAAAGCGAGAGAGAGCCACTCTAATTAGGGCGAGAGGGAGGCGCGCCGTCCTAACTCCCTCCCAACCTCCCTGCCAGGCGCTTGGAGAGAGTGAAGCGAGGGAGACGACAGATTGGAATTATTTACCGCCGCATACATACGAAAGTGAACCATGAGCCAGTCTCGGGGAGACGCTGCTACACTCTTCAGCGACAAGCTATGTACTGGAGACATAGAGCCGACACAGCAGCAGGTGCGCAAACTTGGTTCGCCGGGCGGGGAAACTACCAACCTTGCCCTTGCTTTCTGTGTTAGCGATGTTCGAACAAGACAAGACCGTTAGTGAGGGAGTAACGACTTCTAGAGACGGCTCCACCGAAGAAGCAGACGAATACAACATAGGTAACAGTACTTATTCTGCGCCATCGTCGACTGACGAGTTGTTGTGGCGGACGTCCCCGCTATTGAATGAGCCTGTTACTCAAGCTCCACCTCAACTAACATAACACACAAGCTGCTGTGACCACTGGTACGGAAATACCAAGGCGAAGAAGCGTCTGTGACTTTTCACATCGCAGCAAAAGTAGTAGCAGCAAAAGCATGGGCGAATGTTTTCTAGCAAAGAAGAAATGAGCAAGGAAAGGGGACAACGCGTAAGGGTCTATCTAGCCACCCCCTCAAATTTGCTCCGTCGGCCGTTTAGATGAAACTTGCTCTGCACTCTCTCACTGCACGATAATTATTATGAGCTCCTCATACGCCTGAGTGCTGAGAAGCGAGCGCTATGCTCACTACAGAGAATAGAGAACTACAGCGATACCGTACCTTCCACCTAACAAAGAAGCGTACTGATCGAGGAATAATGTACATAACTCCTTGTCGGCAGATGCTAAAGGTGGTACGAATGAAGCGCCGTCAGACGTCACTCAAGTCGCGTTGCGATCTTCGTGCACATTTCCATCCACCAAAGAACTAAGGCGCGCTAGGCTTTCAACTTGGCGCTTATTGGAGGGAGTACAGTACTCCAGAACAAGAAACAACGTCCTAACATTGTGGCTATACTACTACACCTACTGATGGCATTCAACTGAGACGGGCACTTGAAGTAGCGCAAACAGAGAAGCCCTAGCCGAAGTGACATCGAAGCGCGTCGTCGCCGCCCTCACACGGCCGCGAGACAGCCGATAGGTGTAGTTGATATGGCACGGCATCCAGCCAGCGATACTACCCCACCTACTGGTAGTGGAGGCCCTCTGTCGACACTCGTCGCCACGTTTTCAGCGCCTGGGGAACAGAGAGAGAAACAGAGCGAGAGGGAGAGAGAGAAAGGCTAGCCAGTTCTCAACCTTCTGTGCAAAGTCAAGCAACGCAGAGGGGTGGGGGATAGCTACGACGCCGAGGCGAAGCTGCGGTCGGAGGGCGGGGAGGAGGAGTAGGAGAGGAAGCGGCTGGTAATGTCCGTCTTTCGCTCGGGTGACATCGAGCAGCGGCGGTTTGGCCGGCGCCGTCGGCGGCAGCGCAGTCGTCGTGGGGACCGGCGGCGGTGTCGCGGCCGGGCCGGACGACAAGAATAGAGAGCGACTGGCCCACTTATCAACCACCGGCGCGACGATGACGATGGGAAAGGTCTCACTCACACCTATGCACCATCATGCAGACATGAATTGAGGGACGGGGAAGTTAGCTTCAACGTCTATGGATGCAGCAGCTTCGCCGCAGGCCATCCGACGGAGGCTAAGTGGAACGCCCGGTGTTTGCCGACCGAACCGCTGGCGTCACTTCGACGGAGCCGACACGAGACAAGTTTCGACAATGGGGCTCCCTCCCGCTGAAGTTGTTGACGCGTGCGCTCGGGCTGAGCAAGTAGAAAGAAGCTGCGTCGGAAATTGAACGGGAGTGCAAATTCAAAATAGAAACCTTAGCCATAAATAGGGCGAAAGACAGTTCTCGACCGAAGAAGCGTCGAAGCTTGGAGGAAGGCTGGAATCCAAGTGAAAGCCGACGCACTGATTGAAGGCGCGCGCGTCCCTGGCACGTTTGGGGGAGGGGGGGGGGGAATGGAAGGGGAGGGAGGGGTACGCCAGGGGCTTGACGGGAGTCGGCTTTAAACCTCGGCAACTGGAATCGAATTCCTCCCAACCTATTAGGCCGGCGGCGGATCAGTGTAAAACTGGGCGCCGACCGGCCGGCCGGAAAAGCGGCGCGCCGTCGCCACTTTCGCCTCTGCGTCATACGAGCGAGTTTGTCTCTCGCTCGGAGAAAAGCCGGCCGTCTTCTTCGCCCCCACCCTAACGAGACAATTGAATCAAAAGGGCCATTGGACGCGCCGCGCCGTCTTCGCATAATCCGCCGCGCGCCAAAAACCATGCGACCCTCTTTTCAGGGTCCAGGAACGGTGAAAGCCTCCCATTTTCATTTCCTCCCTTAGCTATTTGTTCAGAAGCTAACCACGCAGTTCTAGCTTTCCCCATCTCCGAATCAAACGTCGGTTCTACTGTAGCGCCCTCCACAAACCTCGCCGACTGTTGGTATGGAAACGCGGCGATGGAGCAAATTAGAGTCTCAGCCCCGAATAGATCTCGCCCAATTGCTTTATTCCCTTCTTCCCCCCTGGCAATGGCCCCATAATTAACGTTATATTTACCACCGGAACATTAGGCGGATCTATTTCATCCGTTTGTCGGATCTTTGCTCTTTCGCGATCCGCATGGTCGATTCGGCCCAAATTTTGACACGTGTTCCGATTTGGGATGCCGATCACATATCAGAAGAGAAATTTCAAAAATTCTTTCGCGTTCGTGAGTTATAGGGCTTCAGACAACTTTGGCATTGCGCTGCAGTCGAACGCAACGTCGTAGGAAGTTGGTGTAATTGAATAAAATAGTTGACTTTATGCCCTTTATCTACACACCAAATTTCAGCCCAATTGATTGTAAACTGATTTTGCTGAAAGATTGGTGATTTCTTCAAATAACGATTACAATCAATTGGGCTGAAATTTGGTGTGTAGATAAAGGGTACAAAGTCAAATACTTTATTCAATTACACCAACTTCGTACGACGTCGCGTTCGACTGCAGCGCAACGTCAAAGTTGTCCTAAGCCCTATAACTCACGAACGCGAAAGAATTTTCGAAATTTCTCTTCTGGTATGTGATCGGCATCCGAAATCCGAACACGTGTCAAAATTTGGGCCGAATCGGCCGGGCGGATCGCGAAAGAGCAAAGATCCGACAAACGGATGAAGTAGATCCGCCTAATGTTCCGGTGGTAAATATAACGTTAAAGCATTGTCACGAGAAACACACCTGCCGGAGCATCAGATGCCGAACCAGCACTACAGTTACAGTCTGTGTAGTATTCGCGATTAATCAACCTTAGTGATATTGTTGTATTCGACCAGCAGCTTTGAAGACGCGTGACAGTATTCACTATTCAGGGTACTGCGTGGAATTCATTCGATCCTGGCGCTCACATGCGGAGGGTTGAACATCGATGGCTCCTCGTGAGTTCAGCAGCGCGGCGCCGTCGGTCGTGGCGGGGCGAAAGCGGCACATGGAGTTGACCAGAAGGCGCTCGTCGCGGCCGGTGACTCTCTGGCTGAAATTTACAGGAAGAGTACAGTACATAGGTACTGATTAGGCAGCGCGGCGATTACCTTTTACGGATAGTGCAAGCAGACACGCCCACTGATTGACTGACCAATGGTCGATCAATGAACGTTGTACAGTATGAACATACAACAATTCGCACGCCGAAGGGTCGCAGCTACTCCGCCCAATTTCGAATCACAGCGAGCACGTGTAGTGGGCAGATAATGTCTCAGTTGTAACACAATGACCACCACTGCGCGGTATGTATGTACATATACTTGCCGTACATAAGGTGAATCGCAGCTCAAAACATTCTTCTCGACAACAATGACGAAGCGAGCCGCAAGTTCAAAGGCCGGTCGAGCATACGGTAGCAACGCGTCGGCAATGGACCAGATTCCGTCAAGGAAAGGGGAGGAGTAGTAGCACCTGTGTTCAAGAAGCCCCGCTGATCACCCTGCCTCGGTTCCATTCGAGTGGAGGAGGAGACGGCGGCAACGCGGCGTCGCGGCGCCGCCGCTAACGTCGTCAGAGTGGCGGAAATAGCGAAACGGGTCCCGAGTAATGAATTGGCCGTTTCATGGGCCCCTCGCCGACTCTCGATTGGAAGGGGGACGGGAGGGGGGGGGGGGGAGGGAGGTCGCAATCTACTTTCTCGGCCCTGTTCCTTCGCTTGTTCTTTCGTCTCCGGCAATTGTGACGGCGGCGGCGGCGCAAGAACAGAAGGCGCCGAAGAGGCTATCAAATCGCCTCTCTGCACCAGTCGGCGCCGACGACGAACAGAAAGCGACCGTTTCCCTTTCGAGTACATACAAGGCGCCTAGCGCTTGCTCGCTACCACGCCCACATCTAAGTCCTGCCCAAGGTGGTCAGTTGAACGACTCTGGAATCTTATTAGCGGCAATGGCTGCGGGCGGGCGGAAGGACACCGAAACGAAGGCGTCGGCAGCTCGATTAATCGGCAGCTTCGAGGAAAACCGAAGGCCGCAATATCCCGCGGAATACCGAGAAAAGGTATTCTCCCAAACCTCCAGGGAGTTGCAGCGCAACATGTGCGCCAAGGTGCAAATTGATTGCTCCACTGCGCTTTCCCCCCGAGATGACCCAAACAAATATGAGTCCTTCAAGAGAAGTAGTCAACGCATGAACACGACGTCGATGTATCAACGCGAGACAGATCGGTCGACGACTATCGCACCAGAGATGAAAAACTTCCAAGCACCGACCTGTGAAACGGGTCCATCCTCTCTGGGCGGAGGCGCCGAAAGACAATAATGGAAGGCGTTCGGGCGAAGTTGTTCCGAAGGCGATTGCCGCGGGCCTTTTAGGGGAGCGCCCTCCGGCGGCTTCCGACGCCTCCTTGGCGCGCGTCATGGACAGGGGAGGAGGGGGTTGTTCCGCGCCGTTGCAGCCCAGACTCAAACCATCAGCGCGCCATTACTAAATCGGCTCAAAAGGCGCTCTTCCTCGCCCCATAAGTGGCGCCTCGAAAAGTGAAGGCTGTCAGTCGGCCGGCGGCCGGTCAGGCTCTATTTCCCTCCGTCGTCGTCGTCCGACGCAACTGGACTGCACGTGGTTTGATAAGCCGTAAGCGCCAGCTTTGGGCCGGAAGGACGGGGCGCTCTCCTTCTCGTTTTCTCCTTCTTCTTCTTCTTCTGCCGATTTCGCCAACGACGTCGTTCCCCACACTATCGTAGACCACTTTTCATCTGCCGGCTCCTCCTTCCCCGTCGTCTCCTTCCAGCGTGGTCGTCGTCGTCAAGGTGGTTTGTCGTTGCCTTCCCTCCCTCCCTCTCCCGTTCGCTTATGACTGCGGCGGCGAGAGGTAAATAAGTCGCTTATGGAGAAGGAGAAGGCAGTAACCGGCGGAGGTCCAAATGGAGCCGCTGCCGCCGCCGGCGACGAGGAGCGATTCTCGGGGGAAGGGGCTCGCGTCAAAAAACGGGCGCGTTGGAAATGGCCGAGATTCGATTAGCGCCAAGTGCGCCGCTTAGCGGGCTTAGGCAAAGCCACGCGAGGGCGTCGCCCGGCCATATTTCTTCGCATAATAACCGGCGGCGACGACGACGGCAGGTTGCGACGTCCCGGCCCGAATGGAATTGTCGTCGTCGGCGTGTCGACGACGAAGCTCAGCGTAGTGCCGTATACAGCCGGCTACAGGTGAGGGACTGACGGAAGCTCAGCTGCCGCCAGAGGCGTCGTCTCCTTCATTCTCGACACAGTAAGTACAGTATGTAGAGTACGTCGTATATTCGAGACGCTTGCTAATGAGAATATCGTGCAGCCGTCAGCAGCCAGCGATCTATCAAGACGATACAAGGGGAGTGGTGTCGTAGGGTGGCGGTCCGGGAACCAAGCGTATTCGACGTCGTTTTACGGCCCTCCCAGTAGTCCCACATCAACAATACGAGAGGGCTATCGGCGCGGCACTTACTCACGCGACGACTAGCTAAAGGACCGGCCGCTGGAAGGAAGAGGAAGCAGAAACTCACACCGCGCCGTGGACGCAAAGGGAAAAGCGTGAAATTCGTCGCACCTGACGGCCGGCGAACTCCATACATGTATTCGCGAGGCCGGCGGAGCCATGGCTATGAACTGGCCACCTTTCCCTTTTCGCACCGGCCGGCGTGTCACCAACTCGAATTTCAGGGGAGCCGGCAGTGGCCCAGATCACAGAGAAGGCCATGAATTCTTGATTAGGACGTCCACAAGGTGTCGTAGTACAAATGAGAACAAGGCTCGACGCTCGAGTTCAGAAAACAGCCTCCTCCACCGACGTCGCGTCTCCGGCTGGTTCGAAGTCAGTGAAGCGTTAGCGGTCGGCGAACGTCGAGAAGGGATGATTCAGAGTTCTTGATGAGAGCAACAAAGGAATGTTACGCTCAGATGATCGCGACGTGTACCTACCTTAGTAAGTTTTGTGTGGATAGAGTTCTCTGACGACATAAACGCATGTAGTTAACGTTATAATTACCACCGCCACAACCTTCGGATCATGTGATCTTAGCTATCTCGCGCTACGCTGGTGCTAGTGTGACACGCCGATCTTCTGGGCGTGTCAGCAGGTTCTTTAGCTCTTCAACCAATTCCCAACTCCAAGACTGAAGCAAGCAGACAATGAGCAAGCTTAAGTAACATCGCGCTAACCCAAACAATAACGGCGAGCGTGAGAAAGGGAAACTGCGTGAAACACCGCGGAACAGACCAAAACACAATAGAGATCACTGGGAAACCAAAACAAACAGAAGCGCGCAATGAGATTCACCATGAGAATGTGAGAGCGCTGGGAGCGCCCGTCACATCTCCCCTTCCTTTGGAAAAAGCTAAGCTACGAACCTAAGACAGCAAACATAAAACATTCCTAGAATATGCGGCCTTCACTTTTCACGTTTTCGTCATGTTCTTGCCTGGCTGGATGGACGTGGCCGCTGTGGTGGTGGTGGCTCAGCTGGTAAGCGTTCCGTGGTGGAAACAGTCTCTTGAAGCGCTGGTCGTCGACTGGCACTGGGGGGATGGGTCCACTGATGCGCACATTTGCGCCGAACTGTCCACTGTTGCGCACACTCGCGCCGAAGAAGCTCCGCTCAGGGGGAGCTGACCTGTAGCTCGCTGGGCCGCTGTCGCCGCTGCTGGGCCGCCGTCGCCTCTCTGGAGCACCTCCACAAAGAATGGGCCGCTGTCGCCGCTGATGGGCCGCTGACACCCCTCAAATGTTGGACCGCTGTCCCCTCATGGCCCCTTGCTCTTCGCAGCTTCTCCCTCGTTCCGAGCGTGGCCGCGTAGCTGACTTGAAACTGGAAATGCTGGCATGGTAAAGCGCGCCACTGACTCCAACCTGTCGTGAGAGGGAGCCGTCCTTGCTTCTTGCGTGGCCAGGGGTATTCTCTGGACGCGTGATGTCGCCTGGCCTTGTTCTTCTTGCCCACAGCTTCCAACTGGCCAGTGAGTCTGGAGAAGGGATCCTGCTGATGGGACCTAGACAGCCCCATCCTGTCTCGGACACCAATTTTGTGACACGCCGATCTTCTGGGCGTGTCAGCAGGTTCTTTAGCTCTTCAACCAATTCCCAACTCCAAGACTGAAGCAAGCAGACAATGAGCAAGCTTAAGTAACATCGCGCTAACCCAAACAATAACGGCGAGCGTGAGAAAGGGAAACTGCGTGAAACACCGCGGAACAGACCAAAACACAATAGAGATCACTGGGAAACCAAAACAAACAGAAGCGCGCAATGAGATTCACCATGAGAATGTGAGAGCGCTGGGAGCGCCCGTCACATCTCCCCTTCCTTTGGAAAAAGCTAAGCTACGAACCTAAGACAGCAAACATAAAACATTCCTAGAATATGCGGCCTTCACTTTTCACGTTTTCGTCATGTTCTTGCCTGGCTGGATGGACGTGGCCGCTGTGGTGGTGGTGGCTCAGCTGGTAAGCGTTCCGTGGTGGAAACAGTCTCTCCGCCGTATTTTGCAGACGTGTTCTGACTTAGTATGTCGCAATTCATCTTGTATGTACGTCATTTGTCACACTAGAATGTCTAAAATGTGTAGCTGACAGGCACTGTGTGTATCTTTGAAATTTCGAATTTGAATTTGGCGGAAACTAATATACGGTAGAATGCAAATCCACGAACTTTCACGGTTGAATCGACTAGATTTGCGTATATGGTTCGCTCAGCTACCGAATTATTTTGAATCTAATTGTCAAAGACAAATTTACATGGCGCGAATTTGAAAATAGCTTGTCTTCTCGTCATAATTATCCATAAAAGCTCATAGAAAAGAAGTCAGTTTATTCATTTCTTTCTGTGTTTCTCTCTCTCAACTTCACATTCGTCGACTTCGCCTGCCGAGTGCCGACCTGCCTGCCTGCCAGCCTGCCTGCTTCGCCCTCCGGACGTCTTCCACCGACCCTCCCACCCCAGCCGTCACCAACGCCAACGAGGAAGATGCCGCCACCGCCACTGCCACTGGAACCGACGCCGCCGATGGGGTCTCTGCTACGGCGGCCGCCGCCCGACGTCGAACGGCTTCCACCGCGCAACTGGAGGACGGGGACTTCGACGGAGCCGACAAGTACCCGCGCAGAGTCTGTTTGACGCTTCCTATTCCTGTGTCTGATCTCTCTGTATGCGTTGAACATATGAGCTACGATTCCTCGGCAAATCTACTGAAGAGTCCCAACCTTGGATACGCTCATATGCTAAACGCGTAAAACCGATATACAGTAGAATGACATGCTGTGTATAGATTTCTAATTGGGACGAAATGCAGCATGTCAGTGATTGGTCAGTGCCTCTATATCCATGCTTGTGGTAACTACCACTTTCGCTCATTCATCACTGGGAAACCAAAACAAACAGAAGCGCGCAATGAGATTCACCATGAGAATGTGAGAGCGCTGGGAGCGCCCGTCACACTAGGAAGCTGAAATTTGGATATGTTCCGGGGTTTTCGAAGCAGATCACGAAGATGTGACCAGATTTTCCAAATTCATTCCCATGTATGAGACATTATTGCGTACGTTCGGATTTTACAATCGCGCAACAGGCGAGTGAAGCGACGCACGACTATTGTGTAGTTGAATAAAATACAGGGTGGCGCGTGTATCTATTCCCGATTCTATTTGGTCATAACTCCGTCATTTCCAAACGAATCTTCTTGATATTTTCACACAATACAGACAAGTTTATAGAGTTTTTGGCATTAAAATTTCGGTCAATTCCATGGCATAGCTCTCAAGTTATGATCTTCTACGTGAGCGTCGTCCTCTTCTGTGACCTTCTCTCAGCGTGCCAGATACAACTATCGTTGTACCGAATTTCCTCCGAATCGGAGGAAAACCATTTTCCCGCGAATAGTGGAATTTTTCAGCGCAGCCGCTTTTTCGGCAGAAAATTGACTGATATCGATTGGGCTGAAATTTGGCACAACAATGGATGGTACAAAGACAAGTATTTTATTTAACTACACAATCATCGTTCGTCGCTTCACTCGTCTGTTGCGCGATTGTAAAATCTGAGCATATGCAAACTCTCACAAATGGGAATGAATTTGGAAAGTCTGGTCACATATTCGTGATCTGCGTCGAAAACCCCGGAACATATCCAAATTTCAGCTTCCTAGCACCAGCGTAGCGAAAGATAGCTAAGATCGTTAAATCCTAAGATAATGATCCGAAGGTTATGGCGGTGGTATTTACGTATAACGTTAACGAGTGATGTCTACGCCATGCCCTATAGCACTTTGCAAACTACATTTGCAATTAGTTCGGCTGCATCAAGAGAGTGCAGCGCAGTTTCTGGTGTCATGTACATCACATAAATACAGTGGTGCTTGCGCTGAAGATGTATCAGGTATTTAACGTTCATATCACAAGTTTATATTAGATTAACCGAGCGCGACACTGGTCACTGCGCGAATTCAGTTGTATCTTTGTTGTTGTGCGTGCACTCATACATATCCGCATGTACCGTTGTTGGTACATGTAAGTAAACCCCAAATACTTTGTTTAGGTCGCATCGCGTTTCCGTGTTAGTTGACATAGTGTCTTCATCCAATAATGGGCACGCCCATACTACGAAGGCATTTGTACAACAAAAGCGCCACTGAAACAGCTGATAAACTGCCGCCGCCATTGATGCATACAGCCATTACTTATGCTAGCGTCTGGCTCTCGAATCCTAACAGTGGGTACAGTAACTGTTCGGCAGAAAATGCGTCTAATGCGGGCAGTCGCGACCGCTACATTTCTTGGTAGGTGAAATATATTCGACTAAATCTGCATTGCTCTCCTGGAACTACAGTGACACTGCAAGTTATAGGCGTCCTGCCGTCTGTGATGGCTGGGGCTGCCAACCACCAGCACTCGCCTCAGTTCTTCAATTCTGATGAATGTCCCTGCGAAGACCAGGTGTTCCAGCTTCCTCGGTTCGGTTTCGCGCCGTTCTTCTCGCCTGGCTACGCGACTGGCAGCTACCACAACAACTGCCAATGCAATTACTACTTCTTCGCCGAGGATGGCTACTTGGTGGGACGAAGCCTCAAACTAAAACGTCGGCAGTGGCACTGTTTGACTTTGCAGGTGCTGCTTCGATTCGCCGTCTTCGTTACCGAGGAGTTACACGACTTTGCGCTAATCCGAGCACCGACTTGGGAGCGCAGCGTCGTCTTGACGGGAGACCTGACGTCCGAACTGCCGATTCACGTCAGCTCCGTCAACTCGAGCGCACTCCATATGGTGTTCGTTAGCAATGACGAGGTTGTGAGGCGAGGCTTCTTCGGCATCGCTACCGTAACCCGTGCCATTCCATTCCCCAATACCACTACAACTTCTACTGCTGCAACCACGCCGATAACTGAGACGACAATCGCTGCCACCAGCACGACGACGACTACTATAGCTGGAACAGGGGCGACAACGACAACGACAGCAGTCACAGAAGCCCCAGCGTCGACAACGACTACTGTGCCATCAACTACAACTAGCGGTGCTGCCACGGAGACGACGACAACGATCGCTGACACGACTGCGTCGACGACGACAACTTCAGGCTCCAGCCGGAATGCTCTTTTGTCCTTTTTAGTGAGTCAGTAGAACTTCGTCTTCAGGCCGATGTCCATGCGGAGCAGTGTTCTTTCACTTGGTACCGGGCGAGACGACGGGTTTCGCTTCTCCAGGGTACTACGATGAGGGTCAGTACTACAACAACTGTCGCTGCGAGTACACCTTCACTGTGCCAGATGTCCATTTGGTGGGATGGCATACCTTTGCCTACCACGCATCATTCAATTTTGAATGTCACGTAACGAAGTCTAGAAGTGTCATAGCTCAGAGGTACATAATGCAACGCGTTTTGTGTACATTAGGTTCTTCTGACATTCAATGACTTCCTCACGGAAGAGCTGGCCGACTACGCAAAAATTAGAGCGTCCACCTGGCAACAGAGCGAGTTCTACTCCGGAGATCTGACCAGTCAAGTGCCCTTCAACGTCAGCTCTGTCAACTCGACCACTCTGTTCATGACCTTCTTCAGCAACGACGCAGTCACGTTGGGGGGCTTCAGCGGCGTGGCAACTGCGGTGTTGCCCCAGATGTGATATGTAGGTACATGTAGTGCAGGTGTTGTAGGCAAGATGTTGGATGTGGCAATGACAACGTTGGCAATGGCTAAAATGATATAGGTAGCAAGGTGAAAAGCTTAGTAATGTTACTTGAAGTACCAGCAGCGTAGGCTATTAATTGAATGTACCTATCTCTGCTGCTATAAAACATGGTTCAACGTCGACTGATAAGCTTGGAATTGTTCTAAGGACCGGACGCTCGCTGTAATGCAGAGGCGCTTCGCAGAATCGGAAGCAAGCAATCGGGAGTAGCCAAGCCACTCGTCCTGTGCGTCCTGTGTGCTCACAACGGGGCGACCCAGCAATGCTTGCAATTTGTCCAAAACCCAGCCACAGTTGATAGAAGAGACAACACGAGCGGCGTGAAAGAGCGTGAGATTTGTTTTAACAACGACAACGACAGGCGACACTGCCTACCGAAGCGCCCACGCCACTGATAAGTGGCAGTGCGCCTCGCACGTTGTGTATGCCTATCGGCCGCAGGCGCGCCATTAAAAATTCTGCATGGTTTCGCGGAGTGCTTCTTCCTTCTCCTTCGCACACGCACTCGCCGACACGCCCATCGAGAGCCAGGCGCAGAAAATTAGACCTGCTAGTACAAGAACTGATAATGGCGGCACTCCAGCGCTGAGAACAGAGATTTGAAGCGGGCGCCGTCGTTTCTCGTCCGATTCACGGCTTTCGCCCTAAAGTTTCTAGAGCAATCTACAGTATACCCCCGTAGATGCGGCTACATTTGTTAGCGACCAATGGCGCACACAGTTGTATTTCTGGCGGCACTTCTAACGAGTGTGGTGCTATCAGAATCTGCACCGGTTCTTTCCCATCTGCAACAAACAGACAGCGATTGTCCATGCGAAGACCAAGTGGTACATCTACCCCAATCGGGCTTCGTGCCATTTCTGTCACCGGGTTACATATCCGGCAGCTATTTTAACAACTGTCATTGCAACTACACCTTCGTCGCCGAACAAGGTTATGCGGTGAGTGAACTAGATTTTTGCAACGCAGACAGAGATGCGGAGGCTCCACCTCCGCCCTTCCTTCCAGGTGCTACTGCGCTTCGCCGTTTTCGTCACTGAGGAAGCCTTTGACTTTGTTGAGATTCATGCGCCGTCCTGGACGCACAGCGTCGTCTTGACGGGCGACCTGACGTTCGAGCTGCCGATCGACGTCAACTCGACCGACTCGAACACGCTTGAGATGACGTTTGTCAGCGATGAGACGGTCACGAGGAGAGGCTTCTTCGGCTTGGCTTTCCCCATCCAGCAGCCGTTTCCTGTGACAAGCACTAAAATGTCGACTTCGACGACTGAATTAACGAGTACCACTGCAGCCACAGGAACGACTACAACCGTCACTAGCACAGTCACAGCAACGACTACGACGCCGCCGTCAGGTTGAGTTCTACGCCGTGGACATTCCACGCATTGAGCAACCCAACTGTAGCCACGTGACTGACTGATGACGACCTTCAGATGAATGCAGCTGCGGAGCCATATTCTTCTTCCTGGTGCCTGGCGAGTTCACGGACTTCGCGTCGCCCGGATACGAAGAGGGACAGTACTACAACAACTGTCGCTGCGAGTACACCTTCACTGTGGCTGAGGGACATCTGGTATGGCGGTGATAACTCCAACTAGGAGAAGTCATGAAGCTTTGTTTTCTCTTCAGATTCTGCTGACCTTCAATGACTTCCTCACTGAGGAGATCGTCGACTACACCGAAATCCGAGCTCGCTCCTGGCAGCACAGCGAGTTCTATTCCGGAAATCTGACGGGCGAGGTGCCCTTTGACGTCAGCTCTGTCAACTCGACGACACTGTTCATGACCTTCGTCAGCAACGGCGCGGTCACGTTGCGCGGCTTCAGCGGTGTGGCCACCGCCGTCCCTGAAGTAAACATGACTACCACTAGCACAACGCCGATGACGACGACAACTGCAAGCGCGCCGACCACGACGACGACAAGTAACGCCATCACGACGCCCAACGTGACTGGCACCTCCACCACTACTTCTGCGCAGACGACATCATCTGCGACGACCACAGCAGGTTGTCATTTGTCGAGAATGTGTGCTTATCGACGCCAGATAGAAAACGTCCAAGCAATTCAGGGCCGTGTCCGTGTCTCGATGTGTTCATCAACTTGGAACCAGGAGTATTCTCCAGTTTCTCTTCCCCTGGCTACGAAGATGGACAATATTATAACGACTGCAGATGTCCCTACACGTTTACTGCCCCGACTCGCCACTTGGTAGGATCGGTGCCTCGCTTGGGCTTCCTTGCGATACTGTTTCGGAGTATATCCACTCCGCTCTTCTTCAGGTGCTGTTGATCTTTCTGGACTTTGCGACTGAGGAAGTCTTTGATTTCGCCGAGGTCAGAGCAGACCCCTGGCAGCACAGCGAGTTCTTCTCAGGAGATCTGACCGGCCAAGTGCCATTCAACGTCAGCTCTGTCAACTCGACTGAGCTCTCCATGACGTTCATCAGCAATGAGATGGTCACCGACCGCGGCTTCTTTGGGCTGGCCACTGCGATTCCAGAGATACCTCTTCCCAACACTACCACAAGCGCCACAGTGACGACAACCATGATATCAACACCAACTGCAACGACAATCCCAACCACAACCGTAACGGCAGCAACATCGACAGCTACTGTAACTGCTATGACGACGACAGTTGTCACGACACCGTCGTCGACGACCACAACTACTGAAGGTGGCCAGTTGTCGCAACAATTGAATATTTCAGTTACCGCGACTGCTGCCTACGTTTGTAAACCCTTTCAGGGCCTTGTCCATGTCTTGATCAGTTCTTCAACTTGGAGCCAGGAGTGTTTTCGAGTTTCTCGTCGCCTGGCTATGAGGAGGGACAGTACTATAACGACTGCAGGTGTCCATACACGTTCACGGCGCCCACTCGTCACTTGGTACGACCAAGTAATAATCTCTTTTTGCCCCTGAGAAGTTTCCTGCGCATTGGTTTCAATTGCACAGGTGCTGCTGATATTTGTCGATTTTGTGACTGAAGAAGTCTTTGACTTCGCCCAGATCAGAGCGGACCCCTGGCAGCATAGCGAGTTCTTCTCAGGGGATCTGAGAGGCCAAGTGCCGTTCAACATCACCTCTGTCAATTCGACCGAACTTGCCATGACGTTCATCAGCAATGCGGCCATTACTGACAGAGGGTTCACTGGGCTGGCCACTGCCATTCCAGAGATTCCTCTTCCTACCAGTACCACAAGTTCGACAGTGACGACCACCACCACAACAACCTCAACAACATCGACAACTACTACGACGACGGTGACGACAACGTCTTCAACTACGACTACGACGACGTCGACCACGACGTCGAGATCGACGACAGAAGGTTTCAGTGGCTTCAGTTTATGGAGGGTTTTATTCATGTTTCTAATAAACAAGCTTAGAGTAAAAACTGGGTACCCGATGATGGTTGATTGGCATTGTATAGTGTGTCGTGCATTTGAGGAGTATATTCCATAGAGTGTCAGAATAGTAAGTTGAGAATTTCTTCGGGGAGTATCGCCGCAGTTACCTCGAGTTTTCAGAGAAAGTTTGTGCCATTGTTGGGCAATCGATGCCTGTAAGGCGCATTGGTGGGTACTGATCCATAAATGGATCAGGAATGTTCGCCGCAGGTTCACTTTGGAATAAAGAGGGTCTAAATGGGACGACGCCCTTTTCTTTTGGGTCACAAATGCAGACGGTTACAGTACCATTGCTGTAGATTGCAGAGCCGCACAGTAAACAGAATTGCCGCATTTCGTCCTCGATTGAATAGGTGGCAAAAACATACGTTGCCGGACACATCCATGGAAAAGTATTGCCAAGTTTTAGCCATTTGAAATTGCCGAAATCTGCTATGTTTGAAAAAAACACCTTGAAAATATCCCTTATTTCATGAATTCCAAAATCTGAAACTGCTGTAAAATTACTTGACATACTACGCCCGATTCATCCACTCAAAGATATTTTGAATTTTACGTTGTTTGAAATTGTCAAAATTTGGCAATTTTGAGAAAAACCTTGAAGATATCCCTAATTTCGTTAGTTATAAAATATAGAACTATTTGCTAAATAGTTGGCAGACTGTGCCCGACACAACCATGCAAAGACATTCTGAAATTTAAGCTATTCGAAATTGTCGAAATTTGGAAATTTTAGCAATACCCTTGAAAATATACCTAATTTCGCTAATTATAAAATCTGAAACTATTTGCCAAATACTTGGCTGACTATGCTCGATACATCCGTGCAAAGAAGTTATGAAATTTAAGCTGTTTGAATCTGTCGAAATTTGGGTATTTTGACAAAACCCTTGAAATATCCCTAATTTCGTTAATTATAAAATCTAAAACTATTTGATAAATACTTGGCAGACTATGCTCGACACATTCGTGAAAAGAAATTTTGAAATTTAAGCTGTTTGAAATTGTCGAAATTTCGGAATTTTGACAAAAACCTTGAAAATATCCCTAATTTCGTTAATTATATTCGCTGAAACTATTTGCTAAATACTTGGCAGACTATGCTCGATACATCCGTGCAAAGAAGTTTTGAAAATTTAAGCTGTTTGAAATTGTCGAAATTTGGGAATTTTGACAAAAACCTTGAAAGTATCCCTAATTTCGTGAATTCCAAAATCCGAAACTATGTCACAAATTCATCGCGTCTTGTGCCCTTTCCATTTCAGCAAAAACTTTGCCGATACGACTTGTAAATAAAAGTGTCATTTTTGACATTTTGGTATTTTGATTGTAAATATCTCGAAATAGGGAAATTAGCAACAGAAACGGACAACGGCACGTTACTCAGCGCATTCGACTCCATTGGGTGGCACTAACCGTCGTGTCTAGTTTTGTGACACACACAGACACACACACAGACACACGAACGGACAATAGCGTCCGTATATATACTCGCCGCGCTGGGGCGCGGCGAAAAAACACCATTCTATCTAGGACCCTGCCCATGCCTTGACGAGTTGTTCAACCTGGAACCAGGAGTGTTCTCCAGATTCTCGTCGCCTGGCTACGACGAAGGACAGTACTTCAACGACTGCAGATGTCCTTACACGTTTGTGGCGCCCACTCGCTACTTGGTAAGGGTCATGATAATCTATATGGGATTGTAGTGGTTTCTCAACATACTGTGTGATCTACCAACTTTCGTTCAGGTGCTGCTGACGTTCCAGGATTTTGTGACTGAAGAGATCGTCGATTTCGCTGAAATCGTAGCGGACCCCTGGGAAGACAGTATCTTCTTGTCGGGCGACTTGACTGGCAATGTGCCTTTCAATATCACCTCTGTCAACTCGACTGAACTATTCATGACCTTCATCAGCAATGAGGCCATCACAGACAGAGGGTTTACTGGACTTGCCACAGCAATTCTAGAGATCCCTCTTCCTACCACAACAACGACACATACTGCGTCAACGACTACAACTACCACCACAACAACTTTAACTACGACAACGACAGCAACAACGACAACTTCAACCACAACAACCACAACCACAATAACTACGACCACAACAACCACAACCACAACGACGACCGCGTCGTCGACCACTTCGGAAGGTTTGCTCTCAACCTACTGGCAGTGAAGATACCATCACTGTATCTTGTGACATACCGTAAATACTCTAATAAGCCCCCCCCCCTCGACTAAGCCCCCCCCCCCCTCCAATAGTACCCCCCCCCTAGAGGGAGGTTTAAAAAATAAGCCCCCCCCCCCCTCCAATAGTACCCCCTACCTTATGTACTATAGTGCATGTATGTGTACTATAAGGCATACTGTATGCATGTATACTGTACTATAGTACTACTACAACTACTATATGTAGTAAATATACCCTTAGTACATGCTATGTTAAGGATATTCAGTGCCTGGAAGGTATATTCTGTATGGCATACGTACATTTTGTGTACCTTGGGTCTCCGGAAGAGGGGTCGAAATATTAAGCCCCCCCCCTCGAATAAGCCCCCCCCCCTCCAATAGTACCCCCCCCTAGAGAGGGGTTGAAAAAATAAGCCCCCCGGGGGCTTATTAGAGTATTTACGGTGAACACCAGTTGCAGGACCTTGCCCATGTCTTGATGAGTTGTTCAACCTGGAGCCTGGGGTATTCTCCAGATTTTCGTCGCCTGGCTACGACGAGGGACAATACTTCAATGACTGCAGATGCCCCTACACATTCGTGGCGCCCACTCGCTTCTTGGTAAGTTTGCAACGGTTGCTGTGCTTTCTGACGTCAACCGTAAACTGTCAACGCTTCAGGTGCTGCTGATATTCCAAGACTTTGTGACTGAGGCGGTGGTCGATTTTGCTGAAATTGTTGCTGACCCGTGGCAAAGCAGCATCTTCTTGTCGGGCGACTTGACCAGCCAAGTGCCATTCAATATCACCACTGTCAATTCGACTGAACTCTTTATGACCTTCATCAGCAATGAGGCCATCACTGACAGAGGGTTCACTGGGCTGGCCACTGCCATTCTTGAAGTTCCACTTCCTAACACGACGACGAGCGCAGCGGCAACGACTACCACGACGACGCCGACAACATCGACGACAACCACAACCACGACAACTACAACAACTTCAACGACAACCACAACGTCGACTTCGACGACTACGGCAAGTGCTTCGTCGACTACGACGTCGGCAACGACTACACAAGGTTGACACTTCCACCTGTAGGCTCATTTCTCACTTTGGTTATTTTGGTCACCCATTCAGGAATATGCCCCTGCCTTGACGAGTTGTTCAACCTTGAACCAGGAGTGTTCTCCAGGTTCTCGTCGCCTGGTTACGACCAGAGACAGTACTTCAACGACTGCCGGTGTCCCTACACGTTTGTGGCGCCCACTCGCTTCTTGGTAGGCGTTCGAACGCTGTTCGCTTCCGATGTATGTATGCTCGCGCAATGAGTGAAGCAGTTGGCGGTTCTTCAGGTGTTATTGATATTCCAAGACTTTGTGACTGAGGAAGTCGTCGATTTTGTTGAAATCGTAGCGGACCCCTGGCAAAACAGCATCTTCTTGTCGGGCGACTTGACCGGCCAAGTGCCCTTCAATATCACTTCTGTCAATTCGACTGAACTCTTCATGACCTTCATCAGCAATGAAGCCATCACTGACCGGGGATTCGCTGGACTGGCCACTGCCCTTCTTGAGGTGCCCCTTCCTAACACGACGACGAGCACAGCGGCAACGACTACCACGACGTCCACAACGACCACCACGACGACGTTGACAACATCGACGACAACCATAACCACGGCAACTTCAACAACTTCAACGACAACCACAACGTCGACTTCGACGACTACGGCGAGTGCTTCATCGACTACGACGTCGGCAACGACTACACAAGGTTGACACTTCCTTTAGGCTCACTTGCCACTGGAGTCAGTCACTCAAACTACTTGTTCAGGCATTTGCCCCTGCCTTGACGAGCTCTTCAGCCTGGAGCCAGGGGTGTTCTCCAGATTCTCGTCGCCTGGCTACGACGAGGGACAGTACTTCAACGACTGCAGATGCCCCTACACGTTCGTGGCGCCCACTCGCTACTTGGTAAGCTTGCAGCGCTTTCTGTGCTTCATGACGTCAAGCCTGAAACTGCTGACGCTCCAGGTGCTGCTGATATTCCAAGACTTTGTGACTGAGGAAGTGGTTGATTTTGTTGAAATCGTGGCGGACCCTTGGCAAAATAGCATCTTCTTGTCGGGCGACCTGACCGGCCAAGTGCCATTCAACATCACCTCTGTCAACTCGACTGAACTCTTCATGACATTCATCAGCAATGAGGCCATCACAGACCGAGGATTCACTGGGCTGGCCACCGCCATTCTCGAAGTACCCCTTCCTAACACCACCGCCACTACAACATCGACTAGCACCACTTTGACGACAACGACAGCTTCGACAACAATCTCGTCGACAACGACCACAACTACTTCAACTACAACAACAACGACGACGTCGACGACTACTTCTATGACAACCACGACGGCTCAAGGTACTCACATACATAAAGCAACATGCCTACATATACAACGCTATGCTTAGCACAACTGGTATTCGGCACACCGCTCCATTTCAGAGGAGTGTCCATGCGACGACATGGTCTTCTACCTGAGCACAACGGAATTCACCGAGTTCTTCTCCCCTGGCTTCGAAGAAGGCCAGTACTACAACAACTGCTTCTGCAAGTACGACTTCATCGCCGACCAGGGTCCCGTCGTCGACTACTATGTGGTACATATGTGGAATGACTGCTGGTTGGCAGCTGAGAGTATTCTTGCGACCATTGCAGGTGTTCCTTCTATTCACCGTCTTTGTCACGGAAGACGTCAACGACTTCGTTGAGCTGGAAACGCCAACATGGCCGTATAACCTCGTCCTTTCGGGAGACCTAACCGACAAGCTGCCCATCAACGTCACCTCCGACAACTCCTCCACCCTCCAGATGACCTTTGTCAGCAACGTGGCCGTCACTGATAGGGGCTTCAGAGGATTCGCCATCGCGGTGCCCGGCGTGCAGCTCCCCAACACGACGACGACCACCAGCTCCACCACTTCTACCACCACAACGACCACCTCTAGTACAACTACAACTACTACAACCACTACACCGAGCACAAGCTCAACAACCACCACAACAACGTCGTCAACCACTTCGACCTCTTCGACGACGACATCCCCAGGTAATGCAGATCTGAAAGCTTGCATGGTTTTGTGAGTAGCATCTCCATTCCATTCGCGTTACAGCCGAGGACTGCCCTTGCGACGATCTGGTGTTTCCATTGTCGACGACCGTCTTCTCCCCCTTCACGTCGCCTGGCTTTGAAGACGGCCAGTATTACAACAACTGCTTCTGCAACTATGACTTCATCGCCCCAGCGGAACACCAGGTTGGTTTTGTGAGGTGAATGGTCGGCGGTCGACAACATTTTAGCCATATCAGTTTCTGCGTGTTTAGGTGTTTCTGCTGTTCGTCTTCTTCATCACTGAAGAAGAGAACGACTTCGCGGAAATTGAGGCTGACACGCTGCCGGAGAACATCGTCCTTTCTGGCGACTTGACGGACCAGCTGCCCATCAACGTCACTTCACTCGGCTCCACAACGATGCACATGACATTTATCAGCGATGGCGCTATCACAGACAGAGGCTTCAGGGGACTGGCCATTGCTATACCTGGCGTGCCTCTGCCCAACACGACTACTACAACGAGTACCACTTCCACTACAACAACCACTACCAGTACAACAACTACTAGTACAACAACTACAAGCACTACAACTACTACTACTAGTACAACAACAACTACTACAACGACTACTAGTACAACTACTAGTTCAACAACAACAACCACAACGACAACAACAACGACTGCAAGTACAAGCTCAACGACCACAACGACATCCACAACAACAACGTCTACCACCACTTCGACCTCTTCGACGACGACGTCACAAGGTGATTTTAAGTGCTTCAGTAATATGAAATGTCGGGGTGCAACATCTCTCAATTCCATTCGCGTTACAGCCGAGGACTGCCCTTGCGAGGATTTGGTGTTTCCATTGTCGACAACGGAATTCTCGCCCTTCACGTCGCCTGGCTTTGAAGACGGCCAGTATTACAACAACTGCCACTGCAACTACGACTTCATCGCTCCAGCGGAACACCAGGTAATTTCATGGATGAAATGGCGCGGCAGGTTTCTGTGCTTGTTCAATCTGTGGAATCTGTGCTTGTTCAGGTGTTTCTGCTGTTCGTCTTCTTCATCACGCAAGAAGAGAACGACTTCGCGGAAATCGAAGCTGATACGCTGCCGCAGAGCATCGTCCTTTCTGGCAACCTGACGGACCAGCTGCCCATCAATGTTACATCACTCGGCTCCACAACGATGCACATGACATTTATCAGTGATGGGGCTGTCACTGGCAGAGGCTTCAGGGGACTGGCCATTGCTATTCCTGGCGCGCCTCTGCCCAACACGACGACGACCACGACGAGCTCCACAACAACAACGTCTACAACGTCAACTACTACTACTACAACGACCACCACAACTAGCACAAGTACCACTACATCAACTACTACCACTTCCACTACAACCACAACAACCACAACTACCACAACAACAACAAGTACTGCCACTTCTACTACAACCACAACAACAACAACGACCACAACTACAACTACCACAACATCAACTACTACTACTTCTACTACAACCACAACAACAACGACTACTGCTACAACCACCACAACAACAACTACTGCCATTTCCACTACAACCACAACAACAACAACGACCACTACTACAACTACCACAACAACAACTACGACATCACCAACGACAACTACTACGACAACAACAAGCTCTACAACTACCACCACTACTACGCCCTCTACAACTACAACCTCGACTACAACCACATCCGCCACAACAAGCACAACCACGACATCAACCACATCCTCTACGACCACAACAACTTCGAGCACCACCACTTCTACCACGACGACGACCACCACCAGCAGTAGCTCAACAACAACGTCAACTCAAGGTCATTCCTCCAGAGTCCACCTGTGTTATCACTCCAGAATATAGTCGCCAGTCATTTATTCCAGATATCTGCCCATGTGAGGACGAGTTCTTCGAACTGAGCGTGACGGAATTCACAGAGTTCACATCTCCCGGCTTCGAGGACGGCCAGTACTACAACAACTGCAACTGCTTCTACAGCTTCTTGGCGCCCGAGGAGCATGTGGTAATTGGGAAGGAATGTGAGTGGAGTGGAAGATGTTAGAAGGAATTCTGCCTAAATTGCAGGTGTTCCTGCTGTTCGTCTTCTTCATCACTGAGCAGAACAACGATTTTCTGGAAATTCAAGTGCCCACATTTCAAAGCGTCGTCCTCACTGGAGATCTGTCAGAGGAAATCCCATTCAATGTCACGTCCGGTGATTCAACCACTCTTGAACAGAGGTTCATTAGCAATGAGGCGATCACCGATCGGGGATTCAGGGGTTTGGCAATCGCCATTCCTCGTGTGATTCTACCTACATCAACAAGCACCACCACAACCACCTCCACTACTACAACTTCTACAACTACAACCACTACAACTTCTACATCATCAACTACTACAACTACGTCTACCACCACAACTTCAACAACTACATCCTCTACAACAACGTCGTCCACCACCACTGCTTCAACTACTACAACCTCGACCACTACAACGTCTACCACTACATCTTCAACTACTACTTCCTCTACAACTACAACTACAACAACAAGTCCAACTACTACAACCTCTACAACGACGTCGTCTACAACCACGACGTCAACTACTACAACTTCGACAACCACAACGTCAACTACAACAACTTCAACCACTACAACCTCTACAACTACCGCGTCTACCACAACAACTACTACAACCTCTACAACTACAACATCTGCCACAACAACAACTACAACCTCTACAACTACAACATCTACCACAACAACTACTCCAACCTCTACAACTACAACGTCTAGTACCACAACTTCAACCACTACAACCTCTACAACTACAACATCTACCACAACAACATCTAGTACCACCACCAGTACAACTTCTACTACTACAACCTCTACCACTACAACGTCTACCTCAACAACAACAACCTCTACCACCACATCTTCCACCACGACTACCTCTGCAACAACAACATCTTCAACAACAACCAGCGCCACTAGCACCACTACTTCAACGACTACCACGTCAACAACGACGTCCTCGACAACAACATCCACTACTGGGCCCCCAGGTGGGCGGCACCTCATAGACACTCACTTGACCTGACGTAAACAAACCCTAGTCCTACTTTAGGCCCGTGCGACTTCTACATATGCCGCAACGAAACTGAAGTGCTGCATCCGGTCGGGACGACCGCTGTGATCTGCAGTCCCCACTATCCGGACTTCTATGACAATGACTATACCTGCTTCTGGAATTTCTTAGCCAACGAACCCAATTCGGTATGGGAAATATGCATCATCTATACTTCCCTTGTTACAGAGGTTACACTTGTTACAAATGAGACGGAGGTTCTTTCCAGCTGGATTTGGACATGGAGTATTTCTGGACGGAACCCGAGAGTGCAGGGGACCCAGGTGACGTGTTGGCCGTCCGAGCTACCACGCGCGACGATTGGACCTACTACAGAGGCAATCTCAATGACGACCTGCCACACTTCTCGACCAATGGAGTTCAAAGGCGGGTGTCTATTGGGCATTGGCACTCCCTAACTAGCAATACATGTACTTGAAACGTAACCAGAGTCTTGCTTTGTTGGCACTCCGCCGCTTGAAAAGCGAAGGAGTGCTATAGGAGCGGTAAA